>JAKSZP010000041.1:0-290116 GCA_022478985.1 Massospora cicadina | reverse complement strand
TACAGACCACACATCCCTAAAGTGGTTACAGAACATGAAAGATCCTAATGGTCAGCTAGCTTTCTGGGCTCTAAAGCTCCAGCCTTACGACATGAAAATTGAATACTGTGCTGGAACCGGTCACTTTAATGTTGATGGGTTATATTGGCTACCAGTCCTTCACTTGGATAATAGTGCGGCGGAGAGATTACATGACCTCTTAATGACCCCCAGTGAATGGGAGGATGAGGATGAGCCTGTTCAGAAAACTTTAGCTCAGCACTCCCATAACACCAAAGTTGAAAATGGGAAGTTGTATAAGCAGGTGAGGACAAAATGGCTACCTTACCTTCAATCCTCAGAATGCATACCTGCTATCTTAGAAGCTCATTCCACCCTAGGTCATGGAGGGGCAAAGAAAACTTATGAGTGGATTAAGAATTAATATTATTGGGATGGTATGATGGAATCTATTGTTGACGTCTTGGAAGCCTGCCTTACATGTAAGAAGAAATCCGGTTTTAAGACTAGATACCAGTATCAACCAACTACCCTCAACAACCGTTCCACACCATCAGCTTGAATGTAATAGGTCCCCTTCCTCATTCTACTAGTGGAAACAGATTTATCCTAGTAGCTATTAACCATTTCACTAAGTGGATTGAAGCTGTGGCTCTTCCTGCCCAAACGGTCAAGGCCACCGCCTCCTTTTTACATCAACACATATTCACACATAACGGCTGCCCCAAGTACTACTCTGCGATAATGATAAGAACTTCACCTCCAGAGTAGTCAAAATCCTGGCCACATCTATGGGAGCTCAACAACTTTTCTCGGCTCTATATAACCACTCCACCAATAGGACCATGGAAAGAGCAAATGGAACCTTGGTCTTCATTCTTCAAAAACTGGCCTCCTCTGATCCTCTTTACTGGGATCAATATCTACCTAGTGCTCTTATGACATATCAGATTTACTATCACCAGATTTTAAGAAATCCCCCATTCCATGACTTGCATGGGCGGGAACCAGACATACCAGACCTCTTAGCTAAGGATGTATTCTCTTCTAGAGTTGAGGAACCAGAGACAGTTATGAAAAGGTTGGCTAAGCGCATAATTCAACTCCAATCCAAAGCTATGACCAATTTAGCAAAAAACAGTGACAAAAGAAGGGCAGGCTGCCAATGAGTTCCAAACCCCCTACTTACCTTCCAAGTGTCCGACATGATGTTGTACTACCATAACCGCATCACTCCTAGAAGTGGTAAACTTGGATCAATTTGGGAGGGTCCCTTCATTATCATCTACAAGAGAGAAAACGAGTACTCTATCAAAAATCTAGCTACTGGTATCACAATTTATTGCGTACATGGCCGTTTCCTACATCCATATTCTCACCCCAACATTCTTGAGAGGGGTGATGTTGGACATTTGCCCTTGCAGCTGAAAATAAGAATGTTTTAGGCTGAATTCAGCCAAAAAGAGAAATGTCAGCCATTTTCAATTCGATGCCATTAAGAGCAATTTTGATGAAAATGTCCAGGATAAGAGCCAAAAGACCCTGGCCAATTCATGGTGGAACCCCATTAATTGGGGTAACACCATTATGAAACTGCTCAGGCGATTAATGAAAAATTGAATGGTCATATTTCCACAACCACATGATGGACCTTGGGCAACCAATGGCAGGTGCTCCCCCAACCACAATCAGGTCCTTCAAAACACCTACACGGGGGCCACCACCTTTTATAGGCGTGGCAGAGGCCCCTCAAAGTGAAAGTAATTTATCTGGTGTTGATTGGTTGAAGTTTATCAAAACCTTACCACATGGGTACATTCTGCCCCAAAAACCCAAACTTCGTTTTATCAAAAATTAAAACACTATATCCAAGATCTGATGGGAGCAAAACCCATATTACCTAATTTGGAAGCATCAAAGCTATTCCAAAACTATCCCTGAATTCACCCTACCCTTGAAACACTTTAAATATGGATCAGCGGATATCAAGGGGATCGTCTTTTCCTTATTTACCCCGCTGCAGTAATAAAAGCCTTAAAAGCCCAGGTTTTTATTTGTGCTTATTTATCAAAATTTATTTAAACTTTTGTCAGATCCAGTGGCGTAAGCACCAGCGAGCGCCTATAAGCTGGATTCCTAAACCAAGTCCTAACTTCAGGAAATGCCATTTATGACTTCTAATCGTTATAACAGCTGGCATAAGTGACAAGATGTACTTTACCATTTACTTCAAATTGTGACAATGAATCCAATTTGCTGTTAACAAATTATTAGTCTGGACAATGAACTCCTGGTCATCTTATATATATTGCAAAACTGGGGTTACTAACTAAGATAATCTAACATACCAAAAAGCTTCTTGACATGTTGAAGACCAAGTATCTGTACCTTTATTCAGAAAATAGTAAAGCAGTTCTGCTATTTGTGTTAATGGATGTAAAACTGCTGATAGTAATAATTCATACTGTGAAAAACTTGTGTATTGCGCAGAGGTTTAGGCGTTTTTATTTTAATATAGCCTCAAAGTTGGATGATTGAGTTTGTAATGATTTTTTACTAAGAACAAATCTGAGGTATTTTAACTGGCACTAAAAAACTTGCTCTTTCTTGCTTTGATCTTTGTGTTTGAAGCTGATAGTCTCTTAAAGACCTCTTTCTAAATCTTCTAGTTGGTTTTAAAAAGTATGTTTGAAAACGTTGATATCATTGAGATAATAATATAAATGGCACTATAAGATCTATCAAAATGATGACCATGGCTCACTGTAATGTCACTAGAACAATGTTTAAGCCTTCAAGATTACTGATTTGTTAAAATGTTCTTTCTGCATTATTATGGCACACTATTCTTTCTCAGATCCAGGCATAACTATCTGCCAATAAATGCTAATAAGGTCCATCACCAAGAAGTATTTTGCACCTTTAAGCTTATCTAAGATATCATTAATCTATGGTAGAGGATAAAAATCCTTCTTTTTGATGTTATTGAAGATCCAAAAGCATTATATACTTATCTGCTTTTATTCTTCCCATTTATCAAGATGTGTGCATCCCACAGGCTTATTTATGGTAGCAGCATATTACTATTAAGGAGTCATAATAACTTTATACAAAAACTCTTTTTATGACTACAAAATTCTAATTTTTTGTAATAAAATAGGAATATGCTCTTTATGATAATTGATATGAAACATAATCTTGCCACAATTTAGATAAAAACCATCTTTTAAACTTGCCTCTTGGTACTTTTTAGATGAGCTCTGATTTTATAATTCTCTTTAACTCATGTTGCCCAATTTCCATTGGGATGATATTGTGTATGGTGTTGATGTTGTTGTTTATGAGCCTTTTTTGTCCAAGTTCACAAACCAAAGGAATGACCTAATTTCTGTACTAAGAAATAGATGAAGGAAGATAATAACTTTAATTTTTTTATCAATAATGTCCAATTTTACATATTAACACATATTACATGAAATTCCTTAGGTACTAAATTCACTATACCGGGTGTAATGTTTGGCTTGAACCATAGTTGAGACATGGCTTAATGGATTTTTTATATAATCTTTCTGGGATTTTGATGGTCTACCAAGTAGGAACAACTTAATGTGTTCCTAAAAACAGAGTTAACTCCATGTTATTTCTTATAGGTATCAGGATTTGAGATGATGAGCAAGTCAAAATCCCCTACTCCTGAATCAAGCATCATTAAATTAACACTTAACCAAGCGCGAATGGAACATTACCCTGAAGGCGCTGAAACTAGATTTGATCAGGAAGCATCACGCATATGAGAATTTATGGAAACACCTTCAGGGAATCTTGTTCTTACTTCTATTAATTGGGAGAGGCGTGGCCTCCATTACTGCGGTCATGAGGATGACGCAGAATAATGAGGGTGCTGACCAGGTGGTCAATCCAGAAGGCAGTGAAAGATCTTGCATATGTGCCGTAAAAGTCCATGAGGAATATCCCTACACGCCTTATAGGTACTGACGCTTTCTAACTCATAAAGTAGTCTAAATTCACCTATCTTTTCATTTTTTGACCTCTCCACTAATTTACAGCTTCAAGCCCATTTTTGAACTTCTTTGTCATTCAAGTGAATTTTTACAATGAGAAAGATGCTCATTATAGGGGCTCTGAAATTTCAAAGTGAAAACGTTTATCACAAACAGTGGAGAATAATAGCTGTCAAGTAAGTCACCCTACAAATCAGTCAAGGAGCGTCATTTGATAGATTAGCACCTCATGATATGAAGTACTGCTTATGCATCCTGAAAGTTTAGAATTTTGGACCATGTTCCAGTTCACTTTACCTTCTGTTGATGGTGATCAGTACCAACTTCAGTATGAGAAACTTAACGAAATTATATAACAATTAATAAATGGCGTCTATTCAGTGAGAGGCCGCTTATTTCACTCCCATGCTTCTTCGGTGCCTTCTACCAAGTGAGATCTATATACTTCATCCAACTATCAGTGTAAGAACTTGCCTTGGGGAGTAAGCGCTATCTGTAAAGTTTTGTCCATCTTGTAATTCATCACCTACTACATTTAGTTGGGTTGCACCATCATGAGTCTCCCAACAACTAGGGCTTGCACAGACTTTACACTCCAACATTGTCAATTTCTATAATTCGGCCTCCTCCTTTGTCTAAGGCAATCAAGAAGCCTTTGTCAATAAATGAAGTCTAATCAATGAGGCCCAAACCAGCACTCAATGTTAGATAATGGAATTTCAGGCTACCTCTAAGACCAGTTTCTCTGAATATACAACTCCTTGAGGCTGCCTAATTGAACCCTCCACCAATTCAAAGGCCTGGTATGGACTCTTCAGAAACACTGTCAGGAGCTGGCCTCTTGCGACCTTACCTATGGGAGTAAAGGACCTGAAGGGCCTAAAGGGCCAGAAGGTCCTCTTGGGCCTCAAGGGCCCTTTGGCCCCTCTGTACCTACTCCTGGAGACCCATAAAACCCTTATAGAAAGGACGTTTTGGCAGCCCTAGCCGCCTTACAGGATCAAATCTGTAATGTGGCCCAAGGATGCAGCTCTGAATGGATGGTGTTCCCCTTGGCACTAGGGTATCAATTGTGGCCCTGTCAGATGAAATGGACAATCTTAGCGCCTTCAGCAAGCTGGCCAATAGTCACAATTACCGCATTTGAACAAACCTGCTAGGGTTTAAACCCGCTTAAACAACTTAGAAAGCCAGCTTCTTCAGCGTATTGACATCCAAGCATAAAAAACAGGCATCTCACAAGTCCTCTATCTCCTCTCTCAACCAAAATTTGGGATAATATCCAAGAGGGCCTTGAGGGCCTAATATGACGGTTGGATCAGCATGCCCCAAAACTATGCAGAGACTGAGATTTCTAAGACTTCACCGATTCCTGGTGGTGATACCCTCTCCACTCCTCTTTTAACCAACTTTAAAACTGTTTTAAGTGGAAGTTTACTCCCTTCCAGGAAAGTATAGTTTTTTCCTGTATGAATATTAGAGTTCCATGGAAAAATCACTGACTGGAAAAAAGTGAAGCATATTCACTCCTGGCTTAACAGCACCGCTCAGGAGATTATGACTCCTCATTTGAAAGAATGCCCACCTGGGAACAGGTCTGGACCACCTTAGTTAAAGGATTTGGCAGCAATTAGTTCTTGTCAATAAGTAACAAGCATTCATGGGTATTTGCCTAACAAAGGAGAGAACCATGTGTAGTCTGCCATCCATTTCTACGCCCAAACGCAGTCCTTAGCAACCACAAATCGCATTACCTTAGATGACGCCCTTACTGCTTTCATCTCCGCGTTGGGGTCTTAAACTGAGGTTAAAATGCATATGATCAGCCAAAATAATGGGTTTACTTGCATTCTGGAAATCAAGGAAGCACTCAACAAGATCAATATGATGCCCTAAATTCTAAGGCTACCACTTCTGCCTTCTCTAACCGTCCTTGAGTCCATATTGTCAAAAAACAAAGGATCCTTGACCTTAATGCACTTACTACAATGGCTTCTGAAACAACGCCAAGATATGCTGGAAACGACTTGCTGAGGAGGCGAGAAAAGGGCCTTCAGCATGAAGGAAGAGGCGCTCCATGCTGATATCCCTACCACGCCTTAAAAGTCATCAATGACCTCAAATGAACCTGGAGCTATCATACCTGAAATAGAAGTGTTGGAACCTACTGATAATAAAGAAAATTGATACTGCTTACTCTTCTTCTGATTAATCTCACATGTTTCTCACGCTACCTCCATAGTTTGAAAGTCTGGTTACCTGCATTGCTGTTCAAGTTCATAAAATTTTAGTTATTGCCATCATTGAAAGTAGTTTTCCTTGAATGTTTTCTCATCCAAGTTGATGAAATGTATCAAGATCACTCCAGACTTGCCGCATTATATGGAGCATAGCATGGCTGGACCACAGTGTACACAATCCATAGGGGGTATACTTACTTACCTATCCTATTTGGTAAGTTTTCTGCAGATACCCCCACCATCGCACTGGATAACCCAAGCTTTATACTTCTTCTCAAGACTCAGTTTCTGAGACTACTCCACGGTAGTACATAATGATGAAGTGTATCTATCCCTACTGGTACATCAGGTTTTCCTATTCTTCGAAACTTTTTGCAACTCCAAAGTGGAAGTTAAGGCCTGGGCTTGCCTATTAGAGAGTGAGAGCTGAAATAATCAACTTTATTATCATGTATGGGGCTCTTGGGTCCAGTTGCCCACCTGTCGTTGATGGCCACAAAGGCATGCTGATCTATTTACCTAGGATAATACTATACTATATAGTCCCAAGTTTATTGCCAAAACCCAGGTTCATGTTAACATCCCCTCCGGATAACTGCTAGAGATCTGAGGTCTAGATAACCCATCTGCTGGGATTTTTTTCCATATTATCAGCCTGCTAGATTACCTGGTATTGCTAAGGGAAAATTCCCTAAGGCGAAGTGAATTGGAAATCGTTTGGCCTGAGTTTCGGAGGAACTACATTTGGGGGTTTTTGGGATATTCGCCTTTCATATCCATTGGGGATCGATATGGATGAATAAAGATCTCATTGGGTGGAGTTGCCAACAATATAGGAGCATCTGATAGTGATTAACTATCAGGTGTACCAATTGGGATCAGTTGGGTTTCATCACTGACTGATTGGAAATTAAATAGTAAGTTGCGAGGCGAGTGATGCCACCTGCAACTAGCAAATTGATTGGTTGGTGAGTGACCTGCCATAATGGGTAACAAGTCCCATTACCTAAGCAGGTCGCTAGTCAAATATGGTTGGTTTGCTTGGATTGAGAGGAAAACGTTATGGACATGTTTTCTGACTCTTTCCATTTAAGGTCTCAAGGATGTCCAATGACAGAATCCTAGCCAGGATGTGGAAGACCATTGCTGCCAAGATGAGGATGGGTGATTCAATGGCAACAGCTGCCATTTCATCGAAGAGGTGTCAACCAAGGTTTAGATAGTCAAATTCTCCAAAATATAATTCCTTAGGATTTACTATAATAAGAAAACCCAGCTTTTAGATAATCAGTACTTTACAGAGTTTAAAGTTACAGTAATACTATCAATTTGGTGTATAGTTAGACTATCAGCTTCTATTGTGTTGTTCTATCTCAAGGATACTATTTCAGAGGGTAATAATTGGAAGACTCTCAGAGAGAAGAGTAAAGATTCGAGTGGGGATATAGAGAAAGAAGGAACCATAATCAGGGATAGCTGCTGACTTTGTGTCGAGCTGAGAGAGACTGTCACCAGGGTATCTTAGTGAAGATCAGGTGATCAGGAGTATAGAGAATGAATCCCTACGAGTACATCTTTACGAGTATTTAATTGGTAATACTGGCCAAGCGTTGAACAATAATATAATTCATAATCAACTACAGATAATAGTCTCCATACTATTATCAATTAATAATACATTCTATACAACGCGATGAAGTGCATGAGGAAATAGAAACCTGTGCAGTAAAAAGGTTACTGGGTTGCTTTCCAATAACAACCAAAGAGTAATTTATTACAAGTTGGTGCTCACTATAGGGGTAGTTAAGTGAAGAATTTATATTAATGTCGCACAAAGGAGAGCTACGCAAACTGTGGACCAAGATTGCCACTGTAAACCAGAATGCCTTAAACTCAGCGGACCATCAGGAGTTCACAACCTTGGAAGAATGAGTCTCCAAGGTGGAGGAAGGAGTAGAGAATGTAGCCAGCTTTGGGAATGAGTTACTCGTCAAAATAAACTCATTATAGAAGAAAGAAGGGGACCTCGTTTGAGAGTTCACAACCTGAATATGGAGCAAGAAGCGGATCACGTTCATTTAAGAAAATTTGGTGTGGATATCTAGAAATAAATCAAACAAGTGGAGGAACTTAAAACTCACAGATGTGCTTGTGAGCCTGATATGGCAAGCAATGCTGAAGAAAGAAGTCCTCACACAATACTTGGGAAGTTGAATACCCCAGGCAACATGCCACCCGCTTTTGCTGCCATTTTGGAGATGACACCCAAAGTCATTCCACAAGTTAGCCGAGTAGCCAAACCAAGAGAATCAACCAGAAATGACTTGGAGGAATTTAGGGCAACACCAAAATTGCCAACATTTAATCGGAATAACGCCCCAGCGTTTTTCTGACTGTTTAACATGACTATGAATGGCTATGTAGATTGTCAAAAGGTGTTGGCAGTCATGAATTTTCTGGACACTGACTGTAAAACTTAGTGTTACCTCACCTAGAGGGGGACAGCTGGTCATATGCAGAGGCAAAGGCTGTTATAATGAAAGAATTTGGAAATCCCACGATTAAGTCAGAGCGCAAACAGGAATTTATGAGTATCTAATTTCAGAAGGATGAGTCTCTTGCTAGCCTTGCAGATCAATTTTACTAGGAGTCACAGATCCTGGCTGGAGCGAAAGTTTTGGATAGCTTTGATTCTAGAATTGCACTTCAAGCGGCCTTTGGCCCTATTGCAATTTGCATCATATGATGTCTTCCATGTTTGTTATGGAAATAATTACCTCACAAATGGTAGATAACCTGAAGATTTTTGGAGCAACATTTGATGCCCCAAATAGAAGCTTCAAGTCCAATCTGGTACAAAATTTGAATCCCACAAAGGTAAATGAAGGAGCTAAGGAGGCTACCAATCAACTGTGCTGGGAAATAAGCCCAAAGAATTCAGATGGTTAAACAAGAAGTATAAGTTCTGCTATCAGTGTGGCGGGAAAGGACATTTCGCCGTACACTGTAAAAAGCCAAAGGATCAGATTAACGTGGTCCAGGCCAAGAAGACAGCAGCCGCCAAGGATTTTGGAAAAGAGCCTGCTTCCTAGACAAGAAACAGTTTAGAGCGGTGGAGAAACCTGTTCCTCCCAATATCATGAATCAAGAAATCAATATTAGGGATCTGTTTGTAGACGACGAGCAGGATCAGCTATATCAAGTGGTCAATATGGATGTGAACGCCGTGACCAGAGCTGGGGCAAAAAGAATCAACCCTGAGATAATCCAGGAAGTTGACCGGCCATATGCCCAACAACTGGCAGACAAGATTTGAACTACCAAAGAATCTTTTGAGTTTATCAGACGTCCGTTTAGATATGGCTAATCTGTCTATCCCCTCGGCGTGATAAAGAAATCATTTCCTTAATTATTGGCACAAATTAATCACACCCTATATTTGGCTAATAATGCCACCATTCACTCAGTAAATACTATATTACAAAACTCTGAGTGTACATATATAGATATACAAGTGAATCGAGTGAGGATGAGGGTGATTGTTGACAGTGGAGCGCCCATCAATATTGTCTTAACCAAGCTGGTAAAGAGGATGAAGATCTCGCCAGACTTGGAACACAAGAGAGAATATGGGACAGCTGGGCTGAACACCACCGTTTCCTGTGGAGCTTATAGTGTGCTGCCACTATGATTTGGGTCATTGGTGGTATCTGCGCCAGCCATAGTTTTGGTTTGCCAAAACTATGACATTCTGATCGGAACAGAGTTTCTATGGAATTACAGAGTTAAATGTAACTTCAAGGATAATGCATTGACCATCTTGGGTCAGGCATTAACATTAGTATACCAGAAGGATGGTGAAGCTCCGTTGAATAGGAGAAACAACTTCATTAATCTGATATACAGTGATGGCATTATCCCAATTCAATACCAACTAGTTGGTAGGAAGCAACATGAAATGCTGGCAGAAATCCTAGAGAACCAGGGAATTTGACTAAGGATCAAGAATGAGAGGACCATACTGGCTGGATTGCATATGATAGTCAACACAGGATTGACATTGGAGATTCCTGAGCTGTTGTATGGGAAAGTAGGAAGCCCCTGGAAGAAGTCCAGAGTGGATCCATGGGTGGCTCCTGGGATAATAATGCCAAGTTATGGAGAGATTCGAGTTCTCCTGGAAAATTTGAGTTAAAAACCAATGAAGATCAAGAGAAATCAGATCATTGCATTTATTCATCTGATCCTGATAGCCAAATTGAGAAAATTACACGATTTTGGGTCTCTCAACAAAATGAGATTACCAGCCAGGGTATCTGAAAGCATCAACCTATTGGTTGATCAAGAGCAGCTTGTGATCTGTCAGAAGGCCAGCAAGAGGAGGTGCTCAAATTATTTGAGAAATATTGGGAAGTGTTCGCTTAGGATTACCATGATTTAGGATGCATACAAGATGTAATTCACAAGGTCAACACCGGGGAAAATCTACCAACAAGGATGAGACTGATCCAACAATTGAAAGCCACCAAAGCAGTAATGGAGGATGAAATCAGCAAACTAGTGAAGCATGGGCTTCTAGTTCCATTATTAAGTTCCTGGGAGAGTCTGATTCTGATCGTGAAGAAGGATGGATCCAACCAAGTGGTGATTTACTACTGAAGGCTGAAAAAATTATAAAAAAAGGATTCATATCCCCTACTGAGGATTGACAATGTGCTATATCATTTAGGAGAAGCGAAATTTTTCTTCACGATGGATCTGATCTCAGGGTATTGGCAGATCGACTTGCCAAAGAAAGACCAAGAAAAATGTGCGATTATTACCATTCAGGGGCTATACTAACCGATGAGGATGCCCCACGGTCTATGCAATGTGCCTGCAACGTTTCAGAGAGCCATGAATGCAATATTAAGTGACTTGAAGTTGTTGTGCATTCTGGTATATCTGGATGATATCAACGTGTTCAGTAGAACGTTTACTGATCACCTGCACCACTTGGAAGAAGTATTTAAGTGACTTTCCATGGCTAACCTGAAGATCAAGCCAAGGAAGTGCCACTTCTTTATAAAAAGTTGGAATACCTGGGACTCATAATCAACTCCAGTGGATTGCAGCCGTAAACCCAGAAGATAGCAGCTATAGAGCATATGGCTGTACCAAAGAGTGTCTGAGACATCCAAGTGTTCCTTGGGATAGTTGGATACTATAGAGCATTTATTTGGGACTTCGCCCAAATATATGAGCCATTATATCATTTATTAAAGGATCTATAAGGAGAATTTGTATGGAATGAAGAGGATCAGGACTCCTTCGATGAGCTATGCCAGTATTTGATAGATTCGCCAATTCTGAAATATCTGAATTTCGATTGGGAGCTTATCATTCAAACCAATACATTGTTGACAGCAATTGGCGCCATACTGAGCCAAGTAGACGAACTTGGGGATGAACATCCAGTGGCACATGTGAGCCAGACACTCTCAGCCACTGAGAGGAACTACCCCATGACTGAGTTGGAATGCCTTGTGGTCATTTATGCATATAAGCAGTTTTGGGTGTATGTCCATGGAACGCACTTTAAGGTGATAACAGACCACTTTTCACTGCATTGGCTGCACAATTTAAAAGAACCAGAAGGACTACTGGCCCGATGGGCACTTAAGCTCCAGGTTTATGATTATGAGATTGTCCACCAAGTTGGGGCTTCTCATCAGAAGGCGGATGGCTTATTGTGGCTGCCAATGGTCCAGTTGGTGTACCCGCAGGTGGATGAGCTATTCCAGAGAATGGTTGAAGGAAAAATTGGGGACGAGCCCCAAGAAATCCAAGGTGCGCTTTGAAAAGCGATGGAAAATACCAAGAGATATGGATGGACAAGTATTCAAGATGAACAATGGGAAGCAGTTATTTTTCTTAGAACTGTCAGAAAGAGCAGCGATAGTACAAGCAGTCACAAGGTTGTCTGGCATGGAGGCCTGAGAAAAACAACTGACCATAATCGCCAGTATTATTACTGGGAACCAATGAACTACAATGTCGTGGATTATCTGGCTTGTTGCATGGAGTGCCAGCTGCACAAACTACACAAGAATATAACTGGATACTGACTGGTCTGCCCTGGATTTGCCTGGCACACAGTGTCCATTAATGTGATGGGACCGCTGACAATGAGCACATGGTGAGTCAAGTACATCATAGTTGCCATTGACCATCTGACGAGATGGGTTGAGATGAAGGCCCTAACAAGAGTAGACACTATCAGTACCGCGAGGTTCATCCTGGATCAAGTAGTATACCGGCAAGGATGTCCGCAGGTCCTGCTCAACAACAATGGGACCAACTTTACATCTCATGTGATCCTGAGGTTAAACAAAATAATGAAGATCCAAGGAGTTGTGTTAGTACTATACCAGCTGAAGATGAACGGACTGGTAGAATTGGTCAATGGAACGCTGGCTGAGATGCTGAGGAAGCTAGTCACAGGGAGAACTTCTGCATGGGGAACATACCTGAGTTTGTTGAAATTCACCTACATTAGTCATCATACAGCAATGGGAAAGATGCTGGTTGAATTGTTATACAGAAGAAAGGCCACGTTGCCGCTGATTTTATATCTGGTGGTGGAACCTACATTGGGGATGAGTACTGAGCAATATCTGAACCGATTGATGAGTATCCTGATTGATATGCAATTGCAAGCATTCAATACAACCTTGAAGAAAAGGATACAAGCGAAATTAACTGACGACGAGAACTGACCAGCCTTAGTTGAATATTGAATGGGGAAAGAGTTGCCTATTGCGATATGCATGGTTTCAGATGAAGAAACAAATTAGATGTGTTGTGGTCAGGTCCATTCTAAGTGATCGCCAAGACAGTGACCAATACTTACTATCAAAAAATTTCTTAGATGGAAGAATTGTGAATCAAGTCCACTCTAAGTATCTAAAGTGTTGGATTGACAAAAAAATAAAAGAATTCCTGAAGGACCAATTAACCATTAAGTTGGTCATATCCTGATGATTAGGTCAAGTCTGAAAAAAGGACCTCTGAACCAATCTAGATGGTTAAGTCCGAAAAAGGGACCTCTGAACCATGGAAAACTGGCAGGCTAAGTACCCAGGACCCAGTTTGGGGGAAAAAGATGGACTGCTGAACCAAAAACAAGGTTAAGTCCCATAGTAGAAATGAAGAATAATAAAAAATTGATAAAAGATATGGGTAAAAAAATATTATAAAATGCATAGAAAAAAAGCCAATATTTTTATATTTATTATTTTTAATGATTGTCCTTGGTACAGGGATGATTCTGCCTATGTTGCCTCTTGGGGAGGGAGGATGAATTGTGGTAGGAATGAACAGCTCATCAAAATCAATATGTGATCAGATGCTAGTGAGGGTGAGACCTACACAAAACCACATTTGTTGAGCAGATGACAAACCCTGAGAAAAAGCAATTAGGGGAAGGGAAATTGAGATGTCAGAGGAAGCAATTACGAGACCCAAGAGTGGGGAGGAAAGCAACAGTATAAAAAAGAGGCAATCAGCAAATAACCCCGAGTAATCCCAATACAGCACCGGAGCTGGAAGAATAGTCCTGAATGCCTGGCAATGGGCTTCATCAAGGACACTGGACATGTGGGCTGGCAATGAAGAAGGGATGCTCGATAGGGGTTTCCAAATAATGCCCCCTATCAACGCCATCAGCAGAAGATACTGATGGGAAGCTCCAGAGAAGAGATAGCGGGTTTTTAAAATTGACCAAGTCAGAAGAGGAACTCAGGGAGTAGGTCCGACCCAGAAAGAAATAAATGATCCAGAGCAACTGGCATAATCTCCAGATCATCTATGATGATGTTTGGAGCATCAGCAAAAGGAGCTTAATCCAGGAGAGTTTTGAAGTCCAACTCTGGAATTGATGGCAGAGGAAGAATTGGCTGAGAGTTGTTTGAAACAATAGCCCACTTGGTTTTGGAGGGATTAGTTACCATTTCCGGTAATTCAATGGAAGGACTAGCTGCTTGCACCAGACTAGGCGTATGAATCCTGGAAGGACCATAAAAAGAGGTTCTGTCAAGCATCCCAACTCATCTGCTGGAAGAGATGGAGGTCTAAATCAGACAAAATATTGAGGAGCTGCTGGTAGAGCGACTTGGAAGTTGACATATGAGCTGGATGAGAGGGGGATGTCAGACTTATATTAAGTTGAAATTATGCACTCTATAATCTATTAAGCTCCAATTTTAGTGAAATTAATCTCAAAATTAATGAGATAAGCTATATAAGGGAAGAATTAAGAATGACTTATGCTAAGAGGTTATAAAAGAAATAACAAGGGCAAGTAAGAAATAAGTATTCTTAATTAAGCCGCAAAACAAACATCAATGGCAAGAGTATCCTGTCTTGGATGAGGAGAAAATCAGGAAATCAAGGACGCCAGACCAAGAATCATGAATATGACAGTGGGTCATATACCCTGATGGGGAAAACCAGATCCTGGGACTAATATTGTCACAAGTAAATTGATCAGACCGGCACAACAGCAGGTCATGGGGACCACGCTCTGAGTATGTAGTAGCGAGGAGGAAGAGGAAGAATGCTGTATGCCAAGGTCATCCAGAGCATCATTGAGTATTGATGAGTGTACTCCGCTTGAACTAATGAAGTATTTGACCAAGTGTCTGAAGTGGTGTTCTCATGCCCCAGTCCTTTTCTCGCTGGAAATCTAGGCAGGATGGGGGATATGTTGGGATTTTTGCCTATTCCACAGCCTGCTAGATTACCTGGTATTGCTAGGGGAAAATTCCCTAAGGCGAAGTGAATAGGAAATTGGTTGGCCCGAGTTTCAGAGGAACTATGTTTGGGGGATTCTTGGATATTCACCTGGTCATATCCGTCAGGGATCAATCTGGATGAATACTTAAGATCTCATCAGGCGTAATTGCCAACGAAATAGGGGATTCTGATAGTGACTAACTATCAGGTGTACCAGTTGGGATTGGTCAGGTTTCATCACTGACTAATTGGAAATTAAATAGTAAGTTCTGAGGCGAGTGATGCCACCTGCAACTAGCAAATTGATTGGTTGGTGAGTGACCTGCCATAATGGGTAATAAGTCCCATTACCTAAGCAGGTCGCTAGCTAAATATGGCTGGTTTGCTTAGATTGAGAGTAAAATGTTAGGGACACATTTTCCAACTCTTTCTGTTTGAGGTCTTGAGGATGTCCAAATACAGAATCCTAGCCAGGATGAGGAAGACCATCGCTGCTGAGATGAGGATGGGTGATTCAATGGCAATGGCTGCCATTTCATCAAAGAGGTTCAACCAAGTGTTAGATAGCTGAATTCCCCACTATAAAATTCCCTAGGATTTACTATAATAAGAAAACCCAGCTTTTAGATAATCAGTACTTTACAGAGTTTAAAGTTACAGTAATACTATCAAACTTGGTGTATAGTTAGACTATCAACTTCTATTGTGTTGTTCTATCTCAAGGATATTATTGCAGAGGGCAATAATTGGAAGGCTCTCAGAGAGAAGAGTAAAGATCCGAGCTGTGATCTAGAGAAGAAGGAACCACAATCAGGGGTAGCTGCTGACTGTGTGTTGGGTCAAGAGAGACTGTGACTGGGGTATCTTTGTGAAGATCAGGTGGACAAGAGTATAGGGAATGAATCCCTACAAGTACAGCTTTATGAGTATTTAATTGATAATACTGGCTGAGCGTTGGGCCATAATATAATTCATAATCAACTACAGATAATAGTCTCCATACTATCATTGATTAATAATACATTCTATACAATGCAACGCAGTGCACAAGGAAATAGAACCTGTGCAGTAAAAAGATTATTGGGTTGCTTGCAAATAAAAACCAAAGAGTAAATTTTTACACCATCCTCCAAGAAGGTCTCAACCCATCTGGTGATTCAGAATCCCAGCTATGCGGGATCTAAATTAGTGTTGTTGGCTAACCTTACTGACAAACCTAGGGTAGTGGGCCCAAATAGTTCTGCAACGTATGTCTACCTTTTACCAGTTGAGTCTGTGAATGAAGTCTGCAGTTTTTGAATTCTGAGGGATTTTGGTTTGGAGATGCCCCCATCGGTGGCTCTAATTGACACCTGTAACAGAAAGGAGCTCACTGTGGAACAACAATGGCAGGTCTATGAATTATTGGAGGAGTACTCGACCTTTTTTCAGCCTTGACCTAAAATTACAGAAAAAAGGGTGAGGTTCTACATCATATGGAGACTGGGGATGCTCCCCTTTTTAGTTCCAACCTTACCATAAGAGTAAGGTTGAAGAGGCCAAGTGGCGGTAGAACTCAAACAACTACTTGAAGACAGATTATTGGTACTTTTATGCAGCCCCTGGGCCTCCCCTCTTAATGGGCCAAAAGAAGGATGGCAGTCATTAGCTGATAATGGACTATCGCTGGCTCAACTCCATCACCAAGAAAGACAGTTATCTTTTTGCCCTGAATTAACGACTCTCTCTGCCTGATTACTGGACCACAATACTTTTCTGCAATGGACCAAGAAAGCGTATATTGGCAAGTGGATTCGCCAAAAAACTGAGCCAAGTTGCGTTCATAGCCAATAAAGGGCTATTCAACTCCATGAAGATGAACCAGGGGCCTTTGTAACGCGCTGGTCACCTTCCAGCGCGCCATGGATGGAATTCTCAGGGACTAAAGTTGGCATATGTACTCATATACCTTGATGATATTACTGTCTTCTCGCAAACTTTTAATGGTCATGTGGATCATCTTCAGAAAGTCTTCAATCGTCTTAGGAAGTCTTGAATAAAATTCAAGCCTTCAAAGTGCTCTTTTTCCAGTCTGAAATGGAGTTTCTCAGAAATAAGGTGTTGAAAATGGAATACATCACATACTGGACAAAGTTGATGCCATTGAAAAGATATCGCGCCCCAGAGCTTGAGGGATAAGAAGGTGTTCCTTGACATGGTGGGCTACAATCATCAGTTTATCCCTCAGTTTGCTGACCTGGGTGATTCCCTATTCTACCTTTTGTAGAAGAACATACCTTTTAATGGGTGGCTAGAACGAGAACAAGCTTTTAACGCTTTGAGGACGGTTTTTGCACTAAGCCCATTTTAGTCCATCTGTGTTTTGATCAAACCTTTTTTCTATTCATGGGTGCAAGTGATGTTGCTGTTGGGGCCATCCAAGCCCAGCGTGATTAAAATCAGGTCAATCACCCAGTATCTTATTTCAGTAAGACCTTGAGCAAGGCTTAACAGAACTATAATGTTACCAAAATAAAAAGCCTGGATGTCTTGATAGCAATAAAACACATCCAGACATAGCTCTACAGCACCTACTTCAGCATCATCACTATTTATTACTTTCTCTAATGGTTGCAGCAAACGAAGGACCCAGATGTCCGTTTAGACAGATGGGCCCTAAGACTGCAGAGCTTCAATTTCACTATATCCATTTCACAGGCGAAACTCATCAGAATGCTAAAGGTCTTTCTAGAATGCCAGTACTGGATTCCTTAACCCAGAGGAAGAAAGACTGTACGAATGAATTTGCTGTCCAGAGCGCTGGGAGTTGGAGACTCCCAAGGTCCAAGATGAGCTCCAGAAGCTGGCCTGAGACACTCAGATCAAGGATGGGCTGCTATATAGAAGGGTCAATATGAGAAGGCTCCCCTACATCCGCCCTTCTTTTTGAACCAACATTTACTAGAGGTTCATGTGATTTTGGGACACGGGACATTAAAGAAAACTCATGAGTGGCTAGATACATGATGTTTCTGTGACTGATTGGTATGAATCATCCAAGAGATTTTGGAAGCTTGCATGAATTAACAAATTCCAAGATTGAGCCAGCCTGCGATATTAGCACTTGGTCATTGCCACAAAGTACCCCTTAAATGTTGTTAGCATTGATGTAACAGTCCCTCTTGCCACCGGGCTGCATAGCAATAGATATATCCTCCTAGCCGTGGACTATTTGACCAAATG
Organism: Massospora cicadina; assembly: GCA_022478985.1. Classification (NCBI taxonomy): domain Eukaryota; kingdom Fungi; phylum Entomophthoromycota; class Entomophthoromycetes; order Entomophthorales; family Entomophthoraceae; genus Massospora; species Massospora cicadina. The sequence goes on along the minus strand of JAKSZP010000041.1, from coordinate 271,857 downwards.
GGTCAAAGCGATTTCATCCATGCTGCCACTGTGAAAACCATGGCTCTCTTTCTTATTCAATTCGTTTTAACCCAGCATGGATGCCCACAAACTTTACTTTCATTGTGATAAGTTTCACCTCACAGGTAATCCAAGAACTGATTTTTCTTTTTAGTACTAACCAGAGTTTCATTACCCCTTAACACCCATCGACCAATGGGGCGATGGAACAAGCTAACAGAACCATTTTTCTATTTTGTTAAAGATGTCCTCCTCTGATATTGCTCACTGGAATCATTATCTGCCCAATGCTTTGCTTGCTTACAAAAGAAGCTACCATTTAGTCATTAGGATGTCCCCCTATAAAGTTCTATATGGGCGTGCTCCTCAAATACTAAGTAGCGTTCATCCATTCCTTGAGACCTCTGCACCTGAGAACTTTGATTTAACTATGAGGGCCTTAGTGAATGAAATTGTACGGCTTCAAGCCCTATCCATGCAAGTCATTGTCACACCACAGAAAGAGAGACATCCCGATTTGATTTTGGCCAACCCTTTTTACCAATTTTCAATTAGGTGACCTTATTCCCCTTTATCACCATTGACCCAGAGGTCAACAGAACAAGCTCAACATTCTTTAGTCCAGACTTTATAGATCATTCATAAGGTGAACTTTGAGTCCTCAATTGCTTTTATCAATCAGGGGAAAGTGATGAACTGAGTACATGGCCGATTCCTTCAGCCCTATACTCCCCTCTGACAGAATCTCAAGTGGGTCATTGTCAGGATTTGAGATAATGAGTGAGTCAAATCTCCTGCTCCCAAATTGATTCTTGAATGATTGACTCACAAACTAGAACAAACAGAACCTTACCCTCAAGGCTCTAAAGCTTTATTCAATCAAGAAGCATCAAGCATATGAGAATTGATGTAAACACCTTCAGAAATCCCGTCCTTGCTTCCAAAATCATGAGAGGCGCGTCTCCCACTACTGTAATCATGAGGATGATGCAGAACAATAAGGGTACTGACCAGGCGGTCAATTAAGAAGGAAGTGAAAGATTCTGATCATACAGGTCCATGAAGGCCCTTGAGGCACCATGTCCCTACATTCCCTGTAAATATAAACTCTTTCTAACTCAATGATACAGATTATAGAGCCCCATTTTTCATTTTTTGATCTCATCACTAATTTACAGCTTTGAGCCCATTTTTGAAATTTGGTATCAGTCAAGAGAACTGTTACGCTGAGAGTAGGATACCCTTAGAATCTCTGATATGAGTGGAAAATATTTAAAATTTTCTTTGACTTGGTGTAATCATTTTGAATTTATATTACTATATGTCATAAAGATAGGGAGGCTGTAGTTTTATCTTGGGCCACTCCTATTGTGTTATATAAGAATGGTCTGATTAAGAATAGTGAAAGTCATTCTCAAAAATAGTACTACTACAAATATTTTCATAAAATTGGTCTTAATCATAAATGCCATAGTTCAGGTTGGTCAGCAAAATAGCTGAAGCCATCACCACAATAGATTTAAAACACAAATATAGAGCACTATAGTTCCTCAAGAGACTTTGTCATATGGACCCCATAAGTTCCATACTCCTGATTGTAGGCAATATTGACGCCCATTAATAACCTCATAATCAATTTCGTTCTGTTTAAATTGATAGGTGCTCTGATATCAATAAGGGCCTGAACTCAGACATTGCTGATGGCAATAAATCAGCATATATGCATCTGGAGTATGGTTAGAGGTTTATATTAGTTGTATAGAGTTGTTATTGCTCAATTTTAGGTGTGACTTTATAAATAGGCACATATAAGAAAGGTATTCTTCCAAGAATTCATTGGTATTTTCACCTGAACATAATTAATAGAAGGCAAGTTGGTCAAAAATCTTGAATTAAGATCCAACCCTCAATACAAACCTTCATGACATAAGGTTTTTATACCTCCAGTAAGTCCTCATCATTGATTTCTAAAGCTCTTGCTCTTTCTTTTTTAACGGTTAGTGACTACATGGACATTATTCACTAAAAGATAATTTAAAATAGTCTTTGTGCATACAATCTACCCATATAGATCCTTCCAGGGTTGAGCAAATGTATTTGTTATCTTTGGTATAACTAAAGCATTCTGCCTTTACTCTATCTGTCTTTTTCCGCACTATTATCTTTGTTAACTCTGATAGATACTTGACCCTGGGTTTATTATATGCATAACGTTTCAATATTTGGTGTAAGCATACTCTTGCTGCATTTTGGCAAGCGATAGGGCCAACTGAGACTTCTTTCTAGTCTCAACTTGCAACACAGTTTTTCTCCCTTTCGTCATATTATTTACTGTTGTTCTTTTTAGCAGGTAATCTCAGCTCTTACTAGTTATCTATCTAATTAGGGAATAAAGCTATTAGCGCATCTTTAATTAGTCCATAATTTATTGCACACACATGCTTTAGCTAAAGTGATAATTATTACTTAATGTAAGTTACAATAGGGTTAACCAAATTTTATATCGCGAATAGTATCAAAATCAGTCATAGTTTAAGGCTATCAATGCTTGCGTTTTAAATTAAAATTAAAATACAAAGTCCTTGATAGACTCCTTCTGTTTAGACCTGATGTTAAATAGTGTGGCTTTTATGCCAATAATATATCAGGCCTCTAAACTCTTGTTCTTCCGCATCTTTGCATTTGCATATGACCATCCATCAGCTAAATAGGGCATAATGAGGTCACATTTATGAAACTCAAGAAAGGTGATCATTGTAGACGCTTTGACATGGTCTGAATCCCCTCTCACTAACCTTTTAAAAAGATTTTGATTAAGTATGATTATTCCATTTTTTATGAGATCTTGATAGGTTGAGGGCCTCAGTCACCTTGGCCCATTATTCATCAGTAGATGCCATGTTTCTTAATTTTGAGCATCTCTGTATCCTGTGGCCAAGATAACCATTGCATAAAATCTGGTAGCGTTTTTATAGGTAACAACATCAAGGCTTTTGGTAGGTACTGTGCATCAGACATGCTAATTTCATATTTTGTTATTCTCAAATGATTCTGCTTCATGATACTAGTCTGTAACACTAGATTTAAAATCTTGAATTTAGGACTTGTATGATTTTGAAGTGTATATTAGCCATTATAATTTACTTTGCCCTTCCCCAAAAGTGCTTTTACACTTGCAGCTACTTGACATACCTCATTATTAGTTAAACCTGGTCTTTCTTACTGTTACTTTGCAAACAGATATAGAATATTCTGATGACTTTCCCATTTTTATATCATTGTGGGACAGTCTTTGTTTCAGCGATGATAAATTGTATGTGTGCAACATTATTGGTCTGGAAGTCTGAAATGACCAGTTATAATACAAACCTGACCTTAATCTTAGCTTTTGTGATTCATTACTGGTACAGGAGGCACCTTTGCTAATTAATTATTATTTTTAACGCCATTAAATTAGTACAGATATATTCTTTTAACCTGGAATAATCCACTTCCTTAGAATTTCTTACTTCTATTAAAATTGTCCTTACTCAGTAGCTTCTCTGTTTGGGAAGTCGTGTATTTAAAGTGAGTTTCTTCTTAAAGCAGTGATTGGTAACGTCAAATGGCTTTTTATCAGATAATACTTCCTGAAAGAACTTGAGCTGCGTCCTTAAAACTACAATGTTTAATGTTCTAAAAGTTCATCAATCATGTTATAATATTGGGTTGCATTCTTGTGGTTCGCTATAATAGCTTTTCTATTTTTCAAAAAAAACCTTAAATATGTTTCCTAGTAGGAAAGGTCAGGCAGATCTCTCCATTCTATGGACATGATAGATCTCAGTGAGTTTGAGACTCTGTCTCGCTACAGTATTTTTGGTGTTTTTTCACATGGGTTGAGAAAAAATGACCAGAAACTCATTAGCACTGGACTAAATATCCTATAAAACTTAGTTAAGGGTTGTTGTAATTGCTTCCCTATAATTTAAGTAGAGCTTCATTTTCAAATCATGGTCATTAAGGTAATTTATAAAAATAAAGGAGGGCTTAAAATTTGTTTATCTAACCCTAAACTATAAAGAATATATTCAGCTTTTCTTTTACACTTTCAGACGCGAGTTTAGTAAAGCTTGAAGATGACTCTGGAAATATAACAGCTGTGACCAGTTCTAAGATTTATGAGGATAACTATTCTCATTGTCAGATCATTAGATGTAGAGTATTCATAATCTACATACCACCCATTTCCGTCTCATTATCACTGTATTTTTGTGAAAATATATTTAAGATTTGACTTGATTAATCCATGTTAGTTAGCGTATATAGTTTTAGTGAGCACCAGTGTGATAAGTTTCTTAATTGATGGAGCAGAACTAAAAAACATAACAAAAAATTTTCTAGAATAACTCGCTAAAATCTTTAAAATATCGTTATCCTAACCAGGAATACAGATTTTCTTATTTTCTCAATAATTATAAGTCTCAGACTGCACGCTCAAAGTTTGTAAACTCACAAGGTAACAACTGAATAATTTTTATACAATATGTCCCTTTATAGAATTCCTTTTTGTTTATTAGGAACTTCTTTCTTAATAAGGTAACAACATTATGCTCTGAATCTCTTCCTGGAAGGATTTTAGATTAAACAACACCTCTTTTAAGACTTGATTATTGATATGAAAACTGATTATAAGTAGATGAAGTAAAGATTTGAAGATTTGAACATATGAGATATAAAAGAGTGTGCACTAGTGGTAAATTAAAGACACAATGACATCTTTCTCCCAAGTTTGATCACAGTAGATGAACTTTGGGTAAAAGATTATTTATGACTATGATGGTGTCGTACACTGATGCCCTAAACTGATATAGTAAAAAGATAGGCTGTTCATGAATTCCTGGCCTATCATAATGCTGCGCATAGAGGTTTACCAGGATTTCTTTCTTTCCAAATTAATTTTAATTTCCCCATATGAGCCATTAATGGTGCAGTATCATCCCAAGGTCAGCTTACTTCAGAAAGATAATAAAGAAATTATTTAGATATTTTATTGTTGTCTAGGCTCCAGTACGTTAGACCTCTAGGAACATACTTTAGCCATATTCATCTAATGTTCATAAGTTCACCAATAACATGACAATCCTCTGAAGACCATGGTTATATTATAAAGTTAAAAGTCTAAGACATATCATCCAGATTCTAGATTGTGATATAAATCAGTCATTACCTGATTGTGGGCAAGCATGTTCTTATAATTAGAAGGATTTTGTGAACAATAACATTACTAGTCAATACTCAATTGACCCAGAACCTGATCATTTTCGAAATTTCATTGAAAAATCATATTGAATAAGAAGGTGTAAATAGGTAAAGTAATTAATGTTTAATGCACTCCTAAGCACGACGTTAAAAAGCCTATCTATAGCACTAAGTAAGCATGCTTGATATTTATCTAAGTGTATATGTGGTAATTTGTATAGAAATTAAAGAAACCAAAATTTAATATTAGTGCATGATATTAATACAATACACTAAAACAAAAATAGGGTGTAACTTAGATTAAAGACAAAAAAACTCCACTACTAGTACCCAAGTGTTTTCTTACTTGGGAATTTATAATTGTCATGAAAACGACAGAAGAAGTTTAGACCAGCCTGCCAGTCGAGATGCATAAGCACCCAAAAAGCAAGCCAGAATGCCAGAGGCATTGCTGCACATATGACGTTGTATGGAGCCAGGAATTGGGAAATGATAAATTGTTGGTGCATGGCAATAGTAAATAGCAACCTGAGAATGAACCAAATAGAGACTGCCCCAGATACTGGAGGTCTTGCTGCAGGGGGGTACCACAGGTACGGTTTCTACAAGGTCACCGGTAGAAAGAGTTAATTCAACTGGGGAGACAAGGGGGTGGATCCTTGTTTGAAGATGGTGGATGTAATTCCACAAGATCCCAGTATATTATTGGAGAAAGCTTGTAACGACATGGTTGAATTGCCATAATTATCTAGCTTGCTGAATCCAGTTTATGATGGAGGGAATCATAGTGACCATTAGTACTGGTAGACCCCATCTGTTATGAGGGCCAATGGGCCACCAGAGAAAAGCCATTAGGAATGCGGCCAGAAGGATATCAATAAAATCAAAATTGATAGCCTTTGAGGCAAATTTTTATTATAAGGAAAGTAAAAAAAATTGACTAACAATTTTCTCAGTGTGTTACAACTGATTAAATAATGGTCAATTGATGCAGGGACAAGACAGGATCAAGACCCTCAATTTTGACCTAATCAGATAATTGTTCAGGAATGGGAGCGGATAATTTCACTGGGAACTGACATCAAGGAATTTGGAAGCAGACTGATTCACTTTCAGTTCAATCTTGAACGCCCAAACTGAGGCTCAGCTACATTTCCTACAGTTGGCAAGATAGTGTTTGGCCTGATGAGCAGCGGGAATCCCCCAAGGCCACCCCATGTAGGGGCAGTCCCAATTGGTTGATAATGGGTTTGGGATGCCCAACCTGCTCATGCCCAGTCGCTGGGACATTCGTTTGGTCAAAAGTGTTGCATCAGCTGCAACACCCAATTTTCCAGAATGGAGCTTCAAACCCTTGTCAATGGTGAATGATGTTACTACCTGCACGTCAGGAATAATCCCCGACGATTTTGGGAGAGTTTGTTTTTATGATCATGGTGTTGGCCAAATTAAAACCATCAGCAATTCCAGCCAATAAATCAGTCTTCTTCACTTTTTGACTATATGAGATCCAATCATCAGGCTTGTTCCCACTTGATTTTGGACCAATCAATTTCATTTTGGTGATCTCAGTGCAGATTTCCCTGATTAGATGTACTATTTCTGCTGAGGTGAGGGTGGGCACCGGGGGAGGGATCCAGAGTGGGAGGGCTGTTACCCAGTGCTCATCTACCACGTGGGCAACGTCACTCTGGGTAATGAGGGGTACAGCCAAACTTTTTGATTCTTCTTACTCAGGAACAGGAAAAGATCCCAATCAATTCACAGGGGACATTTCCTGGGACTTACATTACCCTTTCCTTTTTCCAAAGGAAGGGCGCCACCACTGGGAAACTGCATGAGGGCCACATTCTTGTGCGCCTTGGATAAATTGATCACTATTACATTCATGATTTTTTTGAGGGGCAGGGAGCTTTAGGGTGGGATTCGTGGAACGCTTCAACCAGTTCCATACAGTTGGCACAATTGCGAGCCTTGACCCAACTGTTCTCATAAGCCAGATACCCTTTCCAAGCCATGAGATATTGAACGGACCAATGGGACTTATGGGATGCCAGGATATTCTCCACCTTGGCCTCTTCCACATTTTTGATGACAATCGGCTCAGGTTTCATGGGAACCATGCCCTTAAAAGGTGAAAACTGGAAGATGTGGAAGATGGGGTGCTGTTTCCAGTGAGCTGGAAGATATAACTGGAACGCACCGTTGCCCAAGACTTCCTCTACCAAATGGAGACCTGAACGCTTACTTGTGAACTTGCGGAAGGGGAATTGCATTTGCAAATGATGGGTATCAAGAATAACATAGGAGCCCACCATTATGTCATGACCTGGAAGCCACTTGTGATCCACAAACTGCTTGTAGTTGTCAATAGCTTTGGTGAGGTGTTCCCACACTAAGGATTAAATTGACCTAATATGTTCAGTGTGATCCTCAGCAGCTTGGACCTCGGGCTGCAAGGAGGGACCAACTGAAAAGGAAGGATTATAACCCAACGTCGCTTCTTAGGGAGAAAATCCTGTGGAAGAATGAGTCCCATTGTTATAGGCGAATTGAGCAAGGGGAAGGTCGTTTTCCCAGATGTCCTGTGCGGCTGCAGCATAGCAATGCAGGTACTGTTCAAGGACTTGGTTAACTCGCTTGGTCTGTATGTCAGACTGGGGATGATACGCCATGGAATGACAGGGGGAGATTATAGGATTGATAAGAGTTTGCTCCAAAACTGCGCCGTGAACTGTGAACCATGGTCACTGATGATCTCCTGTGGTAGGCCAAACATCGAGAACACATGGCGTACAAAGAGGAGCAGTTTTCTCCAACAAATTGTGGAAGTACAAGGATTAAAAGGGAAAATTTGGTGAACGATCCACCACTACCATCGCCGCCATGAACCCATTAGAGCAGGGAGTTCAATGATAAGATCCACAGATGCCAATGTCCATAGACCCTCCGCCTGCTGTAAGAGGTGTAAAAGCCCATTTCTACCAGAGTGATCTGACTTAGCCCAAGCACAAGTAACACAATCAGTGATCCAGGATGGAATTTTCTTTTATTAAACCCGCACAATTGTAGGTCTGCTTTATCAAGTCAATGCATTTATTATTTCCATATGGCTGACCATGGGGGATCGTGATGTGCATGAAATACCTCAGTTCTGAAGGAAGGAGGAACCCAAATTTGTGACCAAAAATAAATAAGACCCTCCTCTAAGGAGTATAGAGAGTGTTTATGGTTTTGGTGGGACAACTGCTCAACCAACTTCACACCCTCAGGGCAGGCCATTTAACCGGCTAAGACCTGAGCAACTAGCGGGGTGTTGGGAGCTAGAGCGATAGAAGAAATGACAGGGGGGACAATCGACAGGATTTGGGTGGTAGGAATCACAGTTATGAGGTCCACTTTTCTGGGTCCAAGGAACAGTGGGCGGGGCTGCAGCTGAGAAAATCAGGAAGCACGTTGAGCGCACCTTTTACAAATTCATATTTGAAATTTAAAACTGCACAGGTCCCAATAGGTTTTTGCTTGCCAGTGTGCCAATTTTTGGGCTTTGCGAAAATACAAGAGAGCCTGGTGATCTGTGTGGACCATTAACTCATGTTGAGCACTCTGTAACAGATACCTCCAATGAGTTAATGCCCATGTAATGGCTGCCAACTCCTTGTCATGGATGGCCCAAGACTGCTCCATAGAGGTAGCTTTTGGGAAAAATAGGCGACTGGGTGTTCCACCCATTGTGCTCTTGGAGCAACACTGCCCCACTACTACTTAGGAGGCGTTGCACACAATGATATACGCCTTGGCGGGATCCACATGCTTCAAAATGGGAGGGGATTAAAACACCTCTTTCTCTCTCTCTCTCTCTCTCTTTGATTGATTTGAACACCTGTTGGCATTTGGGCGTCTGGCAAAATGGTACGTTCTTTCCTGTAAGGGGGTGGAGCGGGGCAGCAAGCTGGATAAGCGCTGAGGAAAATCTTTTAAGAAAAATGATGGTTCCCAAGAAACTCCATAATTGTTTCTGGGTTGTTGGTGTTAACCATTCTCAGATAGCATCCAATTTATTGGGAGGAATTGCGTAGCCATCTTGAAGGATGAGGTTCCCAAGAAAGGTAACTTCCTCCTTATAGAACTCACATTTGGAAGGCTTAACAAACAATCCTGCCTTATGCAAGGCCGCCACACCCGCTTCCAAGTCAATGGCATGTTTTTTGGGAGTCGGGGAGTGAACCAGAATGTCGTTGATATATGCAACTGTGCATATAAACTGGAGGTCACCCAGTACATTGTCAATCATACGTTGAAATGTAGCTGGAGCATTCTTCAGCCCAAAGGGCATTATGCGGAATTAGAAAATGCCTCACTTCATCTGAATCGCTGTTAACCATTCTTTCATTTTTATTACCCAAATCTGGTTAAAAGCGTTGATGAGATCCAGCTTAGAGAACACATAAGATTTGACGATTGCTTGGCTTATCAACTGCTCCAAAGGCAGGGGTAGGGATGGTAACCATTATTTTTTTAGATGACCGTAATCCCCTGCAGGGATAGAGGGAACCATCAGCTTTTTTAGCAAAGATGATGGGAGACGCGACTGGCAATGTCTCCTTAAATAACCACCCTTTTTCAACATATTGTCCAACCAAGTGTTGAGCGCAGCCTCCTCCTCTGCTGTGTGAGGATACAACGGGCAGTTGGTATTCACCAACTCCACCGTTGTACAAAATACAGTCAAATCTAGTGTGTGTGAGGAGGCAGACGATCTGCCTTTTCAGAATCAGAGATGCTTCAATAGCACATTAAGCTTTTAGGAAAATCAGCTGGTATGCCCGCAGGAGAGATGAGGGAAGTGATAGAACTGCGACCTTGAGCTTTCTTAAGAGTGTTAACCAAGGGGAATTCACCCTCCAATTGATCATTAACGAACGACAACATGTTAGCCTCCAGGTGAATCTTGACATGTTGTCAGCGCCACCATTCCACTCCTAAGATCACTGGAAACACCAAGTTAGGCATAGCAGAAAAACGATCACAGAAGCTAAACTGGTGTACTGAAAAAGGTACTGGCTGATGGATGACATATGAGGTCTGGGAGGCATAAGAAGCCACCATCACTGATGGACCCGCGTCCATGTCCAGTACTAATTGTTGGGCTAATCCGACGCTCATGAAAATACCTGTGGCTCTGGTATCCACCAGGGCCTCAAAGGAGACATGGTGGGATCTGATACTAATCTTCATAGGCAATATGAATAAGCGAAGTTTTGTTTATTGAAAGATTGGACTGTTTCTGTTTTGACTGAAGAAATAACTGGAAAATTGGGGGGAAGGTCAGGGGCTTTCCCTGGAGCAAAGATGGGAAGAACGAGGGCGGTAGAGCCGACTTCCTTCATCTGGTTCTTAAAATTCATTTATAGTTGAATTGGAATCAGCCAACTCAGACACAGGAGTAGTGATGGGATCAGCAGACAGAATTATCACTGGTTTGAGTGTAGGCACTCCATTTGCATCGGCGTTGGGTAATCCTATCATAAAATTTCCCTTTTGATGGTGGGAAGAATGGTGGGGGAGGCATTAATAGTAGTCATGGTGACACATATTTGATCTACTGTTCCTTGTGAGGTGTACCAAACCTCATGGTGAGCAGAATTTGAATCCAAACCTGATCTAAAGATTGCCTGAAACAAATCATTAGAGAGGTCCAGTGTAGGAGCCATATCGCACAAGGTAGAGATCAAAGAAGCCTATCTAGGGGCTTCAGCCATAGTATAGAGCAATCTGAATGAGTAATCTGAGCGTGACACTGGAGGTTTCAAGGCAGCTGATACAACATCAATCAGCGAAGTGGGATCTCCTGCTTGTGAGGAAGAGCGCAGAAGGCATATAACCCACCAATGGGCGTCCCCTTCCACAGCATCCAATAAAGTGACCCCTTTTTGGGCATGAGATAACACGGAGGCATTATTAAGCACAATTGCTGAACACATTTACACCTTAGTGAGGGCGTCGAGAACTTGATTATTTATCCCATGGAAAGGAACACGTGAGCTTTCCTTTGGGCTATTAGGAGGGGAGGGGTAGCAATCCATGCAGCTCAGCTGGTCTGAAGAAATTTCTCCAAGGTAGAGTGGATACTATTCCCAAAATTGGCAAGTGACCAAACAAACAACAAAAAGCAGACTACTGATTGCATATTCATTTAATATAGGGTAATCACTGCAACGCCCACCTCAAAGAGCAGGGCGGAAGTGGCTGGAAACAATGGTTGGTCAATTATGTCATGAAAACAGCAGAAGAAGTTAAGACCAGCCTGCCAGTCAGGATGCGTAAGCACCCAAAAAACAAAGCCAGAATGCTAGAGGCATTGCCACATGTACGACGTTGTATGGAGCCAAGCATTGAAAATGATAAATCGTTAGTGCAGGGAAATAGTGAATAGCAACCTAAGAATGAACCAAATAGAAACCGCCCCAGACACTGGAGGTCTTGCTGCTGAGGGGGGTACCACAGGTACGGTTTCTACAAGGTCACTGGTAGACAGAGTTAATTCAACTGGGAGACAAGGGGGCGGATCCTTGTTTGAAGCTGGTGAATGTAAGGCCATAAGATCCCTGTATATTGTTGGCGAAAGTTTGTAATGACATGGTTGAATTGCCAGAAGTATCTAGCTCGCTGAATCCAGTTTACAACGGTGGGAGTCATAGTTACCATTAGTACTGGTAGAGCCCATCCAGTATAAGGGCTGACAGGCCACCAGAGAGAAGCCATCAGAAATTCAGCCAGAAGGATATCAATAAAAACAAAATTGATAGTTTTAAGGCAAATTTTTATTATAAGGAAAGTAAAGAAAATTGACCAACAATTTTCTCAGTGTGATGCAACTGATCAAATAGTGGTTGATTGATGTGGGGACAAGCCAGTATTGAGACCCTCAATTTAGACCTAATTGACAAATTGGTCAGGAATGGGGGCGTATAAGTTCACTGGGAACTGACATCAAAGAATTTGGTTGCAGGCTGAGTCACTGTCAGTTAAGCCTCAAATGCCCAAACTGAGGCTCAGCTACATTTCTGACAGTTGGCATGATGGCATTTGGCCCAACAAGCAGCAGGAATCCCCCAAGGCCACCCCACGTAGGGGCAGTCCCAATTGGTTGGGAACGGGTTCAGGATGCCCACCCACCTGTGCCCAGTCACTGGGCCATTTGTTCAGTCAAAAGCGTTGTGTCAGCTGCAACACCTGATTTGCTGGAAGGAAGCTTAAAACCCTCATTGATAGTGTCTGATGTTACTACCTGCACTTTGGGGAATTATCTCCAACAATTTTGGGAGTGGGTTAATTTTTATGATCATGGTGTTGGCCAAATTGAAACCATCAGCAATTCCAGCCAATAAGTCAGTCTTCATCCCTTTTTGACTATATGGGATCCAATCATCTGGGTTGTTCCCACTCAATTTTGGACTGATTTATTTCATTTCAGTGATCTTGGCACAAATTTCCCTGATTAGATGTACTAGTTCTGCTGAGGTGAGTGTGGGCACTGGGGAGGGATCTAGAGTGGGAGGGCTGTTACCCAGCGCTTGTCTACCACGTGGACAACGTCCCCTTGGGTAATGAGGGGTACAGCCAAACTCTTTGATTCTTCTTACTTGTGAATGGGAAAAGAGCCCAATAAACGCTCAGGGATTTTCCCCAGGACTTACAATAATGTAGCATCTATGATTATACATCATCACAAATTTAGGAAATATGTGAGTACAATATAGAGAATAATTTAGAAGTTTTAAGATGACTTGGATATCAGATTATTGATAAATATAAAATAATAATAAGAATACATTAAGTGAGGTAATTTCTCAGACACAATGGTTTCCTCTAGGGGTACTAATAAAGTCAAATACAATATCTATCAACTTACAGCTTGTATCTCAGCTAATTCAATGTTTAGGAAGCCATTTCTAATATAGGAAGGAGAGTTTTTCTCCAAAAACAAATTTTAATTTTTAAAGTGGTAATGTTAATATATTTCATCAACTTATTTATATATATTACACCATACACTATTCTACCAAGAGTTCACTGTAAAGCAAACTAACAATCAGGTTATTTTATGGAGTTGTAACATAGCAGGATGGTTCCTGCTCCACTCTAAAGTCAGGTTTTGATTAAAAACAGGTTTGAAACCAGCACAGGCTGAAAAAAAGAAAAATAAACTTGGCGTGGTTTTTTCTCAAGGTAGACCCACCTTGTTCACGTTTAAAAAATAATTAGATTATTTTAGAAATGGATTATCTCACTTTTAGTACTTAATTCTTTACTTTACCTAGTATTTAAAAATTTTAGCTAGATACCATAAGTATTATAATTGAGTAATTTCATCTAGTAAAAAGTCTGATACTTTTAAATTAAACTTTTATCAGTTCAGGTGAGTTTTAAACAGTAGCATCGCGAAAAATGATCCACTAACTCAGGGTGTGTCAATGGTAAACTGAGACAGTTATAATAAGTTATTTACCTTAACTATATTTTGCATCACTGGGAAATTTGATAAGACTCATTTATGGGCATAAGAAACTTATACTAATATTTAAGCATGTCCAGTCATGTTGAAGACATGGAATAATCTTAGAGATTTCTGTTCCTAAGAGCATCAGAGCTCCTCTCACCCTCTGCTGGCGACAAAACAGGCTAATACCAGACCTTTAACATTAATTCTTTTACTTTTTGGCACTATTAGCACAATGTTAAACAACCTTAATTGAATATTCTGTAAATAAGTTATTTTAAAATAAGAATAATTGAAGATATAAATAGGAAATAGGAAAATTTAAGTGTTTAGATTAGGTATTAGAGAATAACCTCTTAGTTGTTTGCATTAGCAATTCTGTCTTTGTAACTTGGCTTTAGGTTGTTGGATTACAATTCCCTGATTCTCTATGATCTTCTGAGTTTCTTCAGCAAGTTATACTGTTAAGCTCTTGTGCATTTTTAGGTGCATAACTATTGTTCTGAGCCTAATTGTGGCTCACAAGGCTCTTACAGCTGTTCAGGTGGCCTGTTTTCATGCCACTTTTTGATGCTGCAAATTTATTTTTAAATTTAGTAATAAACTTGTTGGACAAAATTTAGAGAATGGGGAAACTCTTCTAACATTTCATAGTAACTTAGTCAAAATTAATGAGAGAAATCAAAGGTATAAAGGGGATCCTTTGGTGGCATCATTTGTGACGTTGGGAGCATACTTAATTTGACCAGTATTGTGCTGGTGCATCCTCTGACATTATCATTAATAGCTGTCAAATTATTTCAGCGGTCAGGGGGTATATAAAGACCTCCGTTGTCAGGAATTTTAGATTGTTTAAAGCCTATAAAAAGGGCTTCTAATTTTATAAGGTAGAGTTATGATTGGTCATGTTAGGAGGGACTCAATCGTTGTCTAGGCTAACTATAAAATTAGTATCATACCATCTAGTACTAAAAAAAATTAGTATCACTAGTAATAATACTATTTATAACTAAAACTGAGAATTTCTAAAGGGTCTTCCAAAATGGTGAGAGATTAATCTGTTAGTTGATATTTTCCAATAATACATTCCCTAAGATGAGACCTAGGGAAGAACTTTAATAATCGTGCATGGATTTAATTATAAGTAATATGGGCGATATCATCCTTTTATAGAGGACACATTACTCTTCTCATGCAACAGTTGCAGGTCACACCCAGACGGCCTGTAACTTTTCAGGTTGTCCCCCACGCATATGGTAGTTCATCATGTTCTGTTCACCTCAAATATATGAAATTCTGGTCTTTGGTTGCTCTCTTTGGTATTCTCCCTATGAAACTTCATAATGTTGCGGCTGACATTTAGCTGTATATTTTTAAACTTCTACGCTAACTCTTCTTGGTACCTTTTGGGAGGATATATCCATACTATCTACATCCATCATTGAAGCTAGAAAGTTTAGTAATGCAGCTTCTCTTCTGTATAACACTTTGAATGGTGAAATGGCAATGGTACTATGATAGCTCAGTTATTAAGCAAATAGTACTGAAAGTAATAAATTACCATTTATGATCCATGGTTAGTTAGATATTATTTAAAAATTGATGCTAGGGTTCCATTCACTATTTCCATGTTTTCATTGCTTTAGGATGTGTATGGCGTACTGAACAGTTGCTTGACTACCACTAAGTCCATCAGGTCTTTTACAGCATCTGAAATAAATTTTCCGTTCATTATTGAAAAGTAGTATCTGAGGGCATCCATGACAATTAGTAACCTGGTTGTACAAGATTTTACTGTAGCTCTGGAGGTAAAGGCCTTGACTGCGATTGCTTCTATATACTTGTTGAAGTGATCTATTGAAACAAATAACTGATTTTCACATTTTTGGCTATGAAAATGGTCCTACAATGTCAATGGGGAGATTGTAAAAGGTTTCACTTGGATGGATAGGTTGAAACACAAAATTCCTTATGTGTGGCTTATATAGGACGCATTCAACACAGAGCTCCAGAGCTGAATGATGTCTTCTAACATTTCCTTGCAGTAGAAACCTCCATTAAATGTTGGTATTTATTCTGTAGCCTTCTGTGGCCTACTTTATGGTTTTCTTCCATGTTTATCGCCATTAATTTTCTCACCTTCAAAATAAGGTACTCATTTTTCATGTGACAACTTCTCTAGCTGTCCTTATTTAGATCTTATCACATTTAAACCATTATACACAATCATCTTCACCGCTTTATTTTCTTCATATCACTCATTTTATGTAATTTTGTTTATTTCATGAATCCTATCACTTTCAGGCTTTTGCAAGAAGAAAGTTGGTAATTGTGACAAGCCATCCTCATTCAGGTGCTTCTCTCTTGCCTGGTGTAAGATCTCAAAGTCATACTCTTGCAGCTAAAGTCACACATTTCAAGCCTTTTATTTATGTTTTTCATGTTCAGTAATCAACTAATTGAGATGAGATATATGTTTATCTTGAATTGTATGCCGTAAACATAAGGTCAAAATTGGCGTAATGCACTTATCACAGCTAGTACTCGCGCTCTGTAACTTTGAAGCTGCGTTTGGCTCTTGTTAACATCTTAGAATAGAACTCTATAGGGTTATCCATCCCATCTTCATCTAACTGAGCTAAGATGGCGACCAAACTCACGTTATTGGTGTCAATGTAATTTTAAAAAGACTATTCAAAGTCAAGTTATATCAAAAATGGGATTTCATCAGCATGAGATGGTAGAAATATCCATTTGCTATTATTACAAATTAAATAGTACTCTTTTTTCAGCAGGTGTTTTAGTTAATGGAAAATGTCCGCAAAGTTTGAAACAAATTTTGAGGTAGCTTACCATGGCCAGGAACTTTTAGACATCTCTCATTTATCCATTGGACCTCATCCTGGAAATGTCTTTGACCTTCCCTTGCAGGGACTTTAAACCTCCTCAGTTTACTTCATGAACAAGGGTATATTGCTCTTTTGAAAAAGTTCTTGCTTCTATTAATTATGAAGTTGTTTTCTCTAAGGGAGTAAAGACATCCTCTCAGTGTAACAGTTCTCTTGACCGTTGCCAAAGTCTGAAATAGGCTCAAAGCTGAAATTTAGCAGAAAGGTCAAAAAACGAAAAGATGGAGGGAATATAGACTACTTTATTGTGTTATTTTTATCTAACTGAGGCAAGCCAACCAGGGGACAGGCATTACCAAAAGAAAGAAATGAAAGAAAGAAATGACATGAAACCTGAACAGGGTCAACTCCTTTGAAGAGAGTTTTTTCCACCTCTGGATTGGGACTCAAATTTTTCTGGTTACGTCATGGGTAAGGTTTTTGTGTTATTATACCTACTAACCGCCAATAGCTTCCTTTGGCTGGCACCCCAATCGATGTGCAAAGGGCGGGGAATTGAACCCACAACCTTCAGGTTGGTAGCCATACGCCCTACTGACTCGCCTTCCACCCCCTACTTTATTGTGTTATAAAGCGTTGATACTTACAGGGCGCGTGGTGACATAGTGCCTTAGGGACCTCCATGGATTCACAAGATCAAGATCTTTTAATGCATTCCAGATTAACCGCCTGTATGGTGACCTCATTGTACTGCATCATCCTCATGACTGCAGCAGTGGGGGCAGCTCCTCTTGTGATTTTATAAGCGGTGATGGGACCTTGAAGGTGATTCCATCGATTCTCATAGCATGATGCTTCCTGAATGAATCTTGTTTTGATACCTTCAGTATAAGGTTCCATTCTCACTGGTTCAAGTGTTGTTCTGTTAAGGCTTGATTAAGGAGAAGGGATTTTAACTTGCTCATCATCTCAAATTTTGACAAAGCCCTCCTCAAGATTCTGTCAGAGGGGGTAGAGCCGGAGGAAGAGGCTATGCACCCATATACCACTGTCCCCTGATTGAAAAAGCCAATGGATTAATCATAATTCACCTTATATATGATCTTGTAAGGTCTGGACCAAAGAACGTCAAGCTTATTATGTTGCCCTCCAGGTTAATGGTGATAGAAAAGAATGATATCACTCATTTAAAAATGGGTAAGAAGGGTCATCTGGCATTAAATTGGGATGTCTCCCTTCCTGTGGTGGTGACAATGCCTTGCAAAGCTAGGGCTTGGAGCCAGAAAATATCATTGGCTAAGGCCCTCATAGTTAAATCAGAGTTATCAAGAGCGGAGGTTTTGAGCAAAGGCTGTACGCTACTTGGTATCTGGGGAGCACGTCCTTATAGAGCATCAAAGGAGGACATTTTAATGACTTGGTAGTAGCTTATTCAGTAGGCGAGAAACGCGCTGGTAGATAATGATTCCAGTGGTAAGAGTCAGAGGCGGTCATCTTCCATAAAAAGAGACAAGAGTACCATCAGCGCATTACACCGCCACATTGGTGGATGGGTTGTAAGGGGCAGTGAAACTTTGGCTAGTGCCAAAAAGCGAAGTGAGTTCTTGGACTACCTGTGAGGTAAAATTTAACCCCATTATCTGATAGTAAATTTTTTTGGCATCTGTGCTGGGTAAAAATGGATTGAATAAGGAAAAGAGACGTGGCTTTTGCATTAGCAGTGGGGACAGAATCCCTTTGACCCATTTGGTCAGATGGTCCACAGCTAGGAGGATGCATTTATGGACATGTAAGCCAGTGGAGAGAGGGCCTATCACATTAATGCTAATGACGCTGAAGGGTCTTGTCAGGGCGATGACTGAGTGTTGAAATTAAAATTGGCTTGGCTTGGGATTGGCAAGTCACACATGCCTCCAAGATCTATTGTATGGTCTCTACCATCTGGTCCCAGTAACTTCATGAATATAACCATTTGAAACTTCTTGAATGCCCTGTGTCCCACATTAGTATGACCCTCTAGGATAACCTTGGTTCAGTAAGAAGGGCGGACGTAAGGGAGCCATTTCTTATTGACCCTCTTGTAGAGCAGCCCAACCTTGATTTGAGTGTCTCAGGTCATCCTTTGGAGCTCAGCTTGGACCTCAGAAGCTTTCAACTCCCATTGTTCAGGTTGACCAATCAGATTGTACAGTCTGTCCTCTTTAGGGATCAAAGCTACTAACACCAGCATCCTGAAGGGGGCGTTGGTGTTTTGGAGAATCGCGCCCATGCAATGGACAGTGGTGAAATTATAGCTCTGCAGTTTTAAGGCTCACGTGGCTAAGTGGCCATCCGGGTCCTTCATCTTCTGGAGCCACTAGAGTGAGGATGGTCAGCCTTAATGATAAAGTGGGTACCATAGAGATAAGGCTGAAAATGTTTGATGGCTAGCAAGAACAGCCAGGCACTCCCTCTTGGTAACTCTGTAGTTCCATTTGGCCTTACTCAGTGTCTTACTAAAATAGGCTTCTGGATAGTTGACCTAAATTTTTCAATCAGGGCTAGGATAGCCCCAACGGTTACATCACTCATGTCCATAAACAACAAGAAGGGTTGGTCAAAACGCATGTGAACTAAATGGTTTTAGTACATAGAGCAGTTCTTAAGGCAATAATTTCTTGTTCTTGTTTAGGGCATCATTCAAACGGCACATTCTTTTTCAGGAGGTAAAATAGTGTCTCAGCTAGGTCAGAAACCCCAGTGATAATATGATGATAATAGCCCACCATGCCTAGGAATACCTGAATATCCTTTAAGATCTAGGGCGCGACATCTTTTCTAGGCATTAACTTTGTCCAGTATAGGCTGGGTGACACCCTTTAAACTTTATGTCCCAGAAACTGCATTTATGACTGGAAGAAAGAGCACTTCATAGGTTTAGGCTTTATAGAGGCCTTCCAGAGCCGATTGAAAATCTTTACTGAGGTGCTTGACGTGTCCATTAAAGGTTCATGAGAAAACTGCATTTTCATCTAGGTAGATGAGGACGCAAGTCAGCTTCAAGTCATCGAGAATCCCATCCATGGCATGTTATAAAGTGGCTGGGGCATTACAGAGGCCCTGGGGCATCCTTGTGGGATCAAATAGTCCCTTGTTAGCTATGAGAGCGCACTTGGCTCAATTTTCAGGGTGAGCTCCACTTGCCAATAAATTGCTGACAAGATCCATTCAGAAAAGTACTATGATCTGGTGAGCAGATGGAGGAATCATCAATTTGGGGCAGAGGATAACTGTCCTTCTTGTTGATGGAGTTGAGCCATCAATAGTCCTTCACTACCCGGTGGCTGACATCATTATTTTTTAAACTGGAAGAAGAGGAAAGGCCCAAGGGCTGCAAAAAGGCACTATGAGTCTGGCGTCGAGTAGTTGTCTGAGCTACACCGCCACCTGGGCCTTTTCAAACTTGCCCTTGCAGTAAGGTCAAGAATAGAAGATGGAGCATCCCCAGTCTCCATATGATGTAGGACTCCGTTTATTCTCCCAAAGTCATAGGTTGAGGCTGAAAATAGGTCTATTACTCCTCCAACAACTTTTGAAATTTGCACTGTTGGTTGTCAGTGAGGTTCTTCCCAATACTGGTTTCAACCAGGCCCACCGATGGGGATGTTTCCAACCCAAAATCCTTTAAGATCTCAAAACTATTGACATCATCAAAAGCCTCCATTGGCAGGAGGCAAACGTAGGTGGCGGGACTGTTTGGGCCTACTATTTTGGGTTTGTGAGTAAGGTTAGCCAACAACACTGAAAAGATATGGCATAAGCTGGATCTAGAATTCCTGGGCAGGTCAGCACCTCCTTGGTGGATGGAATTTCTAGGCCTCAGATTATCAAGTAGGTATACAGATGGGTTGATAACATGGACCTGGGTGTTGCAATGACCTGGGACTTCAGAGGTATTGTAGTCAACCTAGGTAAGTAGATTGGCATGACTTCTTATCCATCAACAGCAGGGGGGCAGCTGAACCTGAGAGCCCCTTGCATTAAATTTGAGTCAATTGATTCAGCCCTCCCTCTCCAGTAAGCAGGCTTAGGCCTTGACCTCCGTCTTAGAGTCATGAGAGGTTTCAAATACCAGGGGGAACCCAGTGCCCTAGTAAGGATAGAAATCCATCATTTTAATGGGCTACTGCTGAAAAGTCTCAAAGTAACTGAGTCTTGAGGAGCAGGACATAGCTAGGGTTATCCAGCGTGACAGCAGGGGTATTTAAAGCAAGTTTTCTGATTCATACAGGTAGGGAAGAATAGGCCCCTATGGATTGAGTACATTGCAGGCCAGCCATGCCGTACTCCATATAGTGGGGCAAGTCTGGAGTGATCTTGATGCACTTCATCAACTTGGATGATATAACGTACATAGGGGAGCCATTGTCAACTATGACAAGGATTGGGATTTATGAACTCAAACTGCGATGAAAGTAACCAGGCTTCTGGATTAGGGAGTTAGCGTGAGAAACATGGGAGAGTCATTGGAAGAAGAGCAGGAAATATTAATTTCTTAATTGATGGATACTGAAACTTCTTTTTCAGGTACAATAGCTCCAGGATTGTTTAAGTTATGGAGGATCCTTGAGGCTTAGTTAGGATGTCAGCATGGAGAACCTCGTCCTTCATGCTGAAGGCCCTTTTCCTGCCTCCTCAGCAAGTTGTTTCCCACAGGTCTTGGTGCTATGTCTGAAACCGTTACAGTAGGTGCATCAAGGTTGAGGATTATTCTTGTTTTCAACCACGTGGACATGTGGATATTTGGAGGGACCTAAAGAGTTAGCCTTGAAGTAGGGATCGATGAAGGGATCTCATTAAGTGCTTCCTTGATTTCCTGGATGCAGGTAAAACCGTTCTTCTGTCCAATCATATGCATTTGAACCTTAGAGTAGGATCCCAATCTGGAGATGACAGTGGTGAAAGCGTCGTCCAAGGTGATAATATTGGTAGTGAATAATGGTTGTGATTGGGAATAAAAATGACTGTTGAACTACATGGGGCTTTATCCTTTATTCAGGCGGAATTCCATGAACATTTTTTTGAATGGCCAGGGTTTGATTGCTACCAAATTTCTAGATTAAGACCATACGGACCTGTTCCCAGGTGTTGCACTCTTTCAAATGAGGGGTCATGATCTCCTGGTCAGTGCTGTTGAGGAAGGAGTGGATATGCTTCACTTTATGCCAGTTGGTGGCCTCCTTCATGGAACTCTCATATTCTTACAAGAAGGATATGATGCTTTCCTGGCTGGAGATGAACCTTTTTAAAACTAGGGTTAAAGTTAATTACAAGAGGAGTGGAGAGGGTGTTAACGCCAGGGATGGGTGAATGCTTAGAGATCTCAGTCTCCACATAGGTTCTGGGGACCTTCTAGTCTAACCATTACCGTAGGCCCTTGAGGACCTCTTGGATATCATCCCATTACAGTTGAGGGATGAAACGGAAGCTTTAGATGCAACCTGATCTTTTAGGGATTAAATGTTGGCGCCCTGAAGGTGAAGCTGACTCTTGAGGGTGGTCAAACAAGTTTTGAACCCTTGACAAGTTTGTTCAAGCTGAGAGATGCGGCTATCATTAAGCTTGGTGAAGCTCTAAAGTTGTCCATTTCATCCAACAGTGCCCCAATAAAGACCCTAGGGTTGAGGTGAACTCCATCCACTTGGTGTTTGCACCCCTGAGCTACATTCTGAATTTGATCACTTAGGAAGCCAAGGCTGCTAACACATTCTTTTTCAAGGAGACATCAGGGCCTTTGGGAGTGGGTGCTAAGGGACCAGAGGGTTCTTAAGTTTTCTCACATCCTTTGGTGCCTTCAAACCCCCTAGGCCCTTCAGTACCTTTACTCCCAAAGGTGTAGTTGTAAGAGGCCAGCTCCTGATAGAGTTTTTACAGGGTCTGTACTAGATCCTCAACATGGAGGAGGCGCTGATTTCAGGTGGCATCAAGTAGTTGGACGTTCTAACTTGGTTGGTCCTCAAGATAGCCAAAGATCCCACTATCCAACTTCGCAATTTGGCCTCTGGCCTCATTGATTAATCGTCAGTTATTTATAATGGCATCACAGTTGTCATGGCAAAGGAGGAGTTCACGTTATAAAAATTGATGACATGGGAGTGTAAGGCCTGGGTGAGCCCCAGTTGTTGGGAGACTTCATGATGGTGCAACCCAACTAACTGGAGAAGGTGATAGATAGCCAGATGAAAAAAGTTTTGAAGGTAATATTTGGTTCCTAGGGTGCGTTCTCCTGCTGGTAGTTGGGCTGAGGTATATAGGTCTTACATGGTAAAGGGCATGGAAGATGTATGGGAGCAGCTAGAGCGGGCATCCATGGAGTAGATGACATTTATTAATTGTTGGATAATATTGTTAAGGTTCTCGTGCTGAAGTTAGTACTGACTTCCATCATCCAAAATGAAGAAAAACTGGAATATAGCCTGGAATTCTAGACCTTCAGGCTGCGTGGGTGGCACTTCATGCCATGAGGTACTAATCCATTGAGCAATGCTTCTCAACTAATCAGCATATTGATCTTTGGGACTGCTAGTATTCTTTATTATTCATGATAGACATTTTCACTTAGGAGAGCTCAGAGCCACCTGTAGCGAGCACCACTTCTCTCAGTGTAACAGTTCTCTTGACTGTAGCCAAAGTCCAAAAATGGGCTCAAAGCTGGAAATTAGCGGAGAGGTCAAAAAATAAAAATATGGAGGGAACATAGGCTACTTTATTGTGATATGAAGCGTTGATATTTATAGGGCGCATGGGGACATGGTGCCTTAGGGACCTCTGTGGCCCTGCGAGATCATGATCATTTTACTGCCTTATAGATCAACCGCATAAATGGTTCCCTCTTTGTACTATGTCGTCCTTGTACCGCAGTGGTGGTTGCAGCAACTTTCATGATTTGGGAAGTGGGGACGGGATTCCTGATGTTGATTCCATTGATTCTCATATGCATGATTCTTCTTGATCACATCTGGTTTTGGTGTCTTCAAGATAGGGTTCCAGTCACGCTAATTTGAGAGTACATTGTTGAGACTAGATTCAGGAGCAGTGCTTTTGGCTTACTCGTCATCTCAAATCCCAACATTTTCTATAGGTTGATATTATCCTTAAATACCTTTCTGAACACCATGATGTCATCTAGGGTAATTATTACAATTAACATTTTCAGATCTCCAAGAAATTTTGATCCATAACTTGCTGGAACATATCCAGGGCGTTGCACAGCCCTGGGGCATATGTGTTGGTTTGTATAATTCCTTTCTGTTTTTCAACGCACAATTCTCCTGGTGTTCTGGATACATCTCCATCTTCCATTATCCACTTTCCAAATTTTTGCGTAGAATTAGTGAGATCCTCTGAGTCGAATCAAAGCACTGTCAATATACAATAATGGGTACTAATCTTTCTAAGTTATGTTGTTGAATTTTTTATAATTTATGACTACTTAATTGGACCCATCTTATTTCCACACTAATGGGAAGAGAAACGCCCAAGGGACTCTTATAGGGCATAATAGGCCTGCATCTGTAAGTTGTGGTAACTATTAGGAAATGACTTCTTCTTTACTCTTGAATTGGCGGTAAAGCTATAATTGAGATGGTTTGGCTTCCCATATGTTAAGCTTGTGAACTCTTTTATTGCAAAGAACATTTTCATTGGATCCACTGATGAAGATGTCTAAATACCTATCCAAGAGTAAGTTGAGTTCAAGTTCTTCTTTTATAGTTGGCTCTTAAGGCCCATCTCAATAATGCAGTCAATGGCATGAACTGATTCAATGTTGGTGTAGCAATAAATCTTAGATTTGGCTATGTTCTAACCCCCTCGTGATCCAAACAGAGTTCTTAACAATATTCCAAAAAGGACTAACTTCTTCTTAGTGTTTTGAATTGTAAAACCAAGCATAACTATGGGTCCTGATCTCTAACTCCTTTAGGACAATAAGTCACAAGCATTATATGTTCTTATATTATTACTGATGTTGGCCAGCAGATCCGTCTGTTCTCCAAGTAGTAAGTCCAACTCCTCGCTGGCATATAAAAGCAAACCAGACTCAGCTTCTCCTGTCAGTGGAATCTGCTTTATACCCTTTGTCTTCATTTTATAACTGACTGGATAAATGGATTGTTTAGCTTTAATTATGCATACCCACTTCTTCTACTCCTTATTCTCCTCATCTTGAAACACAAAGTGGCACTTAGAAGTTGAATAGACTATTTGGACTCTAATAAAGTCATTGATTCTTCTAATTTCATCTATGAACTGTGTTACTATGAGGAAATCATAGTGGTCATTCTCGAGTATTTCAACCAGAGCATACAAGACAATGCACCTAATAACAAGGGAAACGCGGATTGAGCTGCTAGTTGTTTATTTGGTTAAGGTGTGGCAGTTCTGAATTTGGCCTGATAATTTGATCTCTAGTGAAAACTTAAATTTCGCATGAGCTTAAAAGGCATAACGTTGAATGGGGTGCCATTATTCAGTACTTCTAACACTTTGACTTTGTGTTTTGCACCTTTTAGTTTTTGTAATACTCTTACTGGTATACATGCCCATGGTAAGGATTGCGCTGACTGTTTTACTGAATCTTCCTTTTTAGCTCATGAAAGCGGGAATACTTGCAAGCCTTGAGTGACTCATGATCCTCAATTGCAATCTTGATGAATGGAGTTTTTGCTAAACTCTCACCTTCCTATACTGTCTACAATATGAGAGGGCTTGAAAGCTTGAGCCATATAAAACTGTTCTGAAGGTTTAATAATCTCTTAATTGTTTTAAGGTAGGCGGGAACAACCACTTTGCTTGGGGCTCCAAAGACATAGTAACCTGACTCAACTCAAACCAGGTTCATCTACAATGATTCCATTAGTGTGATGTGCAACTTAATTAACTGATACCAAAATCTTCTCTTAGGAGGGTTCCTCAATTTTTTTTCTCTTATTTTTGGACAATTTTTCCAGAAATGCTCTTCTTGCAGAATTTTGTTACATTTAACCTGCAAAATTTGAGTAGCTTTATTTGAATGATAGATAAGACTTCCTTTGGCTTTCCTTGCATCTCTAAGCACAGTAAACAGTCCAACAGTCAGGGCAACGTTGCTAAGGTTCAATGTTAAGAAACTGTATTAAGTTGCAGCTTTGACAAAATTTAAGGCCTTTCTAATGGCAATTATGAATGGGCGGTTTTAATGACCAAGGTCATATGCATCAGATGTTATGGGTTTGATTTAAGCAAGCTAAGAAAAATGGTCTTCACTGTGATTAATTTTGAGGCTCCAGTCATCTAAACCTGTTAGGCCTTGAGCTAATACCAGTTTTCATAGTCCACTACTGACTCAGGATTCCACATTCTCATAGTGAGAAACTTTTACTTCATGTTTGGAAAATTCTGCGCACTTTCAAACACTGTAATGACATTTCCTTGACTTTAGCCTAGGTGTGGTGAAGTCAGATGGTGAATAAGCACCTCCTGTGCTTCTCTAATTATGCATCCCTAAACAAGCTGAGATTTATGCTTGTCTCTGATCCTTTCCATGCTGTTATAATATAACTTAAGAAATCTGGTTATATTTCTCTCACAAATAGTGAACTTAATCTTGAGTAATGGATGGATATTGGGATCTTTATCAGATTCATTTTTTAAGAACGTTGTAAAACCAGTTCTTATGTGTTAGTGCTGGTAGTGCTGTCTCTTAAAGTAGGTGGCAGTCTGATGGGCTGAAGACGCCTGATTTGCATATCATCCACATTTTTCTTATGTGATCCAATCGGTCATCATGGCTTTTTATCTTAGTGTAGATTGTGTTTAAACTTTGTATATTTTATGGCAATATCCCTCTCTAAAAAATACACCTTCCCTTTTACCTATTTAAGGCCAGCTTTAACCTATCTTTTGCTGGCGGTGGTCTGTCTCTTTCTATTTCACTCATTAAATGAGCTACTTACTGCTTCAACTCATTAAGCAACTTAGACATACTCTCTAGATCTCTAATTTCTAAAAGCTCCTTCCTTAATGATACACTTCCATATTGTTGTCATAAAACGTTCTCAAATGTTTTGCGGTGCTCCCAGTAGTAAGCATTAGCTATTGACAAACTAGCCCTCTCACTCATGGTGTTCAGATCTAATGATTTGTGTGGTAAGAGGGTTCCTTATATTGATTGACAAAAAATTGAGTAGAATCAACCAGGTAACAGTTCATAGAAATAATATAGTACATAAAGGAATTTGTTAGTCCGCATACCACCATTTTTGGTTAATAAGACATTATACTATTGTCAAACTATGCACAAACTATAAATCTCTTTGTTGCATGAGAGTGCAAAGAGGGATGCTACCAGCCAAATAAGTTTCACTGTCTTAGTTCAGATAAAATGGAATCATTATAATGTTTTATCCTAATATCTAAAACATAATTAGAAAAATGATATTTTTTATTTATTAAATACAGGTTTTTCATAAAAAGCACTAAATTAGAAAAAAAAACCATCCTGCTTATATTATGTAGCATAAATCATGATAATTTGATCTTGTTCTGAGCCTACATGATTTTTGTTATAAGATTCTAAAAGCATATAAAATTTTAACAACAATTTTGAAGTTATGCCACTTTTTTACAAGCATATTTTTAGGTCAGACTCCTTTACAATTGATGAGGCGTTTGTTCAATTCCCAAGATTCTACTAATTTTCTAAAAAATTTTAACACTTTGTTTCTTCCATTCATTTTAAAATTATCCATCCATATAGTTCTCCCATTTTAGTACTAAAAAATAGTTCTCCCATTGACTTAAAATCCCTTACATAAGGTGATCCTTCCATTTCTAAAATTTAAATCTTTGTTCAATGTATGCCTTATCTGATGGATTTTCATATTAAATAGTTAGATCATTTGATAAAAGATTTAGCAGATCCCCCAAGGGTATGTAAGGTGTCACAACTATTATTAA
The DNA here is from genome assembly GCA_022478985.1 of Massospora cicadina. Taxonomy (NCBI): domain Eukaryota; kingdom Fungi; phylum Entomophthoromycota; class Entomophthoromycetes; order Entomophthorales; family Entomophthoraceae; genus Massospora; species Massospora cicadina. The sequence continues at coordinate 244,287 of JAKSZP010000041.1, read as the reverse complement.
TTGGGTACCAAATCTGTGCATTCACCAGGATTGCATTTGTTTTGTTTGGAAAAATGGAATGGTCAGTAATATCCTGTACTGGCATAGGTTGAGCCTGTTGTGATAAGTTATCTATTTGATCACAGGGTGCATCACTGGGAAATTTGGAGAGTCTCATACTTGGGTAGGTGGTACTTGTGCTCATGTTTCCAAGCGTGTCTTCCAATGCTGAAGCCTTAGAATACTCTTAACAATGTCAGTTCCTACAGACACCATACCTCCCCTCAATCTCTGCCGGCAAAAAATCAGGATAATTCCAAACCTTTATCAGTAATTCTTCAAGCAATTTGGTTTCATCAGCACCAAAAAAACAATAAAAGCAGGTTCTATGAAAAAAGTAATTTATATAAATGTAAGCTAGGGTATATATGGAAATAGGAAATTTTAGGCGTTTGAAGTAGACCTTGGAGGATACCCTCTAAGTTTCTTTTAAAAAGGCGTTTCTGATTTTTAGCTTGGTTTCAGGGCCATCAGAGTCTAATTTCCCAGCTCTTTATGATCTTAGTTTTTTCTAAACGCTGTATTATTGAGCTCTTGTGTGTTTGTAGATGCCTGGAGAAGTTCTGAGCCTTACTATGGTTCTAGTGGCTCCCATGGCTCTTGTGGCTGTTCAGGTGGCCTGTTCTGTGACAATAATTGCTGTTGCAAAATTATTTTGTTTTCCAATAAGCTATATATTTGTTGAACGAATTTGTGATAATGGGAAACTCTCTTTGAATGGAGTAATAGTAATTTAATCATCATTAGAAGGAGAACCTAAATGTATAAAAAGGGCTCCTCCAGGGGCATCACTTTGCAACGTCAGGTGCATGCTCATTTTGACCAGTATTAATACTGGTATATCATGGCTTGAAAATGACATCATAATGGGACAAACACTAAAGACAAATCTGCATGTCAGGAGGCCAAGAAGGTGAAGTTGGCAGGCCTCCCTGACCTCAAACATACCTTGGATCAAAGCTGGGTTAAAGTGAGGTATTCTCAGGTTGGTCCTAGGAAAGTTAAAAAAGTTCAGCTCTGTATAACAGCAGGTGAGTTAATTTGAAGTAGCTATTTGATTACCAAAAATGGTTTGCTTCAGTTTCTTAGTGAATGGGGTCTTAAAACCCATTTGGTTTTTGAAATTTTAAGCTGGGTAGACCTCTCCTCAATGAATAACCAGAGTTTGGTCAATTACTAAATATAGTTTCTGCCCAATGGAAGCATGTGCATATTGGTGCACCTCAGCTTAGCACCACTTCCATTGATTAAATGTTCCCCAAAATTATCTTAAATCCCTTTTCTCAAGATCAATCTCTCTCATTGATTGACTTCCTTTATAATAATAACCCTCACTAGTACACCTTTTTTATATATGTTATCTTGAATGAACCTGTTTGTGAACCTCTTTGAGAAAGTCTCATATAACATTAAACATCTAATTCTAACAACTGTAAATCTCTCCAGCTGTGCACCATTGGGCCGCCAAAGTTCCCTCCAATCTGTGCCGCCTATACAATCCCAATCAGAGCACTACTTGGATATAAACCCCACTTTAGGGTTTTCTCCCACCTTGCTGTTAATTCCCTTTTGGTTCTTCCCCTTAAAGATAACCATCCTCACCTAGGTTATTACAGCTTAAGCATCCTCTGCTGGTCTCTAGTAACTTTATTACTGACAACTAGTTCACTGGCATTGACCCTGTGCACTGTGCACTACCATACTGGGAACAGAAGAGTTATAGACACTCTCCTTACATGGTGCATCCTATGACATCATTGTTACTAGCTGTCAAATTATTTTGGTGGTTATTGGATATATATAAAGGTCTCCATTGTTATGAGTTTTAGATCATTCAAAGCCTATAAAGGAGATTCCAAATTCTTTGGTTAAATGATCTTTAGTCATGTTAGGAGGGACTCAATTGTTATCCAGGGTAAATATAAGATTGATACCATTAGTATTGTTTATATCTTAATTGGGGATTTATATAGGGTTTTTCCATAGGGTGAGAATTTACCCTTTTGATCAAACTTTTATCAACAAGCATAATCACCCAACGGTTACCTTGTAATCAAATATACAAGTTCTAGAAACTTTAATGTAGTTAAATAAAGGGGATATCATTTTAAGAAGCCAATATCTAGCTCTATTTTTGTTTTAATTGGTAATTGATTATTTATAATGATTGCTAGATGGGTAAAGTGAATTTATTGCAGCATAGTGGTCATATATATTATTCATCTAGATGAGTAAACTTTATCAATTTTCATATCACAATTTATTGTATTATTTAAAGTCTGATTTTATATCAAATTTATTCTCTAATCTGTAAGCTTTACATGTTTTGTCAACTTTATTTCTGATAAGGTTGATATAATTATGCTTTATGATATATGAGCATATCATTGTGAAAAATTAACTTTTTTAGACTGTGGATAAGTATCAGGAATTACTAAAGAAAGTATAAAACAATGAGTACAATCTGTATCTTCTCTAGGCTGGGATGATGAGAGACAAAGTTTAGTTGAATAAGTGATTAATGACCTTGCTTGTGACTTACATAAGTACTCTTAATGTGAGTACCTCAAATCTTTATTTTAAAACTATTTTATATAAAGAAGTATGGAGATATGAATTATATTTAGATATTTGCTTTATAAACATTATATTATGCTTTGTAATTTAGAAAGCTAGTTTGAAAAGACTTTAACTGTATTAGCTCAAACTAGAGTTACTAGTACCTACTTCATGTTAGAACTAGCCTTAACTGTGACTTTTTACTAATTATGCCATTAAAATGATTTTACAAAGAAAATAGCACCTTACTCAACCTTCACTTTAGTACTGAGACATAAATAAGAAGCAGCAAATGCTTACTAATTAACATAATATAGCGAATAATTAGTCAGCTAAAAGATATAACTTACCCTAATTAACTTTAACTAGAGTAGGTTTGTTTTGCATAATATAATTTTGGTGTACATATTTAAGTATACAGCCAACATAAAATTTATTTGGCAACAGAAACATTATAAGCACCCTTCAACTAAAAATATATTTTATACTCTATATTTTCAGCTTTAACAATGTTATATAAGTCAAATAAAATGTTTTCTGTCTTAACAGTCTAAGATTAAGCACCTCAAGAGCAAAAAGCACATCATTAGTAACCATATATATAATAGTTCAATCTAAATCTAGAATCTATCTTTTCTTTATAAATTTTATATTCATTGGCAATCTGGGACTTTTAAAGCTTCTTTACATAAAGAAACAAAGCTTAATCTGCAATCTTATATTTACTAAGTTTTTGGAGCTTAAACTACCGCAGAATGTTTTCACATTTTCTATAACTAGTGACTATTGCCGTACTGTTTCTATATAATCACTAACTTTTCATAAACGCTTGTAAAATAGGTAATTTTAAAAAGTTGATTTAGTTATATGTTATATTCTTATAAATCTACATAAAGCTTACCAATTCTATATCAAAAAGGCTCACTTTATTCTCTTTGATATTGGATTACAATTTTAGTACTTAACTTCACAGAAAAAGTATATACCTTTGTTTAGAGCTTAAAAATAATAAATTATACTTTTTTAATTCTGAAATTTAAGAATTATAACCAAGTTTTGTACCTTAGTTGAACTTCAAATGTACTGATGTCAATTCGCCATGTTGCTAGATGTTGAATGTTTAGGCACAACTACGCTCATTTGTTTGCACACGGCAAATTAAATAGTTATAATTACATCTAATTAATTTTTATTTACTTAATCTCAATTGTAAATTACTACTATTTATTTTATTCACGAAAAACTTCGATGGGCTTGTACTGAACATCAAAGTTTGGACTTAATAATGTCCTTTTTTCTAGAGGCTAGTATTATATCAGAGGGATAGAATATACGACTTATACCAATACATCAAACATCAAGGTTCTTTATAAGCGAAGTTTGATATGCCAGAGAGATGTGATAGTAAATAGTAAATCTAATACTCTTTAAAGTGAAACTCTAAGCTCAGTTGAGCTTATTAAGGATTAAGATTTGACAATTAGTGGCATAACCAGAAATCATATCACATAATTACTAATTGAGTTACAGCAGTATTTGATGCGTACATCACTTGGCTGCTTAATGAGATCATACGTTAGCTAGCTATCATACATTTACTGCTTTTTAAAAACACATATGCCTGACATAGATGCTTTTCAGAAAGCATATATCTCAACTAACATTTATTTTTTACATCTCTAAATTTTAAACGTCTATTCAAACCTTTTTTATTACATCAACGCCCTAAGAACTATAAGAAACTTATATTGTATATTTTACAAAAAAGATGAATGTAAAACTTAAACTACATTACTATGCAGAACTTATACATTTTTACCATTTAAATACCCAACCCATACTCGTATTTTTATAAAAATTTTCATTTAACATACCAACTAACAATGTATAAGTCTGTTCAATAACCATATATCATTGGCGTATGGGGTTATTTGTTTGTTGACTTTCTATACTTTTATAATCTATTTAAAGAAATGATTTCAAACCTTAATGCACTCGGCTTAACTTTTTACTCGGTTAGTTTACTTAGGTACAAATAAACTACAATTATTCAAATTTTTAATTATAGCGCCTTTAAATATACGACTTGCAAAGCAGTAGGGTTAAAGTTTAGGTTGTTATAAACTATACTAAACATGCAATAGCACCTAGAAATAAAATACAAAAAAAATAACTTGGAAATTAAAAGGACAAGTTGCATACAAAAATCAGAATATTAAAACACTTGATAATAAAGATAATACGCACAACACAATAGTTGAAACAACAAGTCAAAAATGGCTTAATGTAAACCCCAAAGTAAAACTGATAAAATCAGATACGATTAAAGCGTGCAAAATGATAAAGATAAATTAGTATTGTTAGCCATAAATTTGTCCTTTTAGTACACTTAAAATTCTTCTTCTACAGCAAAAAAGTATCCGTAAAGAAAAACAGAGGAATAAATTAGAATTCCGCCAACCGTACTTAAAGCTGCAGCTGAGGGTGATATCTAAATGGTCATGTTAGTTTATAACATAGAACATTGCTTACAATTTCAGCATGCGAAAAAACTAAAGGCAGGCCTAGATAAAATTGAAACAATTTCACTATATAAATACAAGGATCAATATCTTACCAAAGCCGGACACCATGAAAACCGATGTTAAGAAACGGCCGGCATCGGCAAACCCGCTATATAAAGGTAGCTGTTTAAAGAAATATAAAATAGAATACCTGTTTGATGAATCGGAAAGGAGATCATCAGAGGAAGAACATCTTCCACATATAGGATTAGGCAGTGACGCAGAGAGATACGTTGCAACTATAGTGATTTGTAAAATTAACAAGAAAGTACGAAATCCTTACTTATGATTAGAGGATACCAATTCCTAAAAAAGATATAAATTAGACCTTAAAAGGGAATAGAACTGGCAACACTTGTACTTACTGATATAAAGCGCACGATAGAATAGATAGAAGTACACCACAAGCGAGCACAAAAGCCAGAATTACGATACTGAATTCCCAACCAAATAAAAAATACCAAGTAAGTCGGGTTCCAGAAAAATGCTTTAGTAAAAAGTAGAATTTGCCTTGAAAAATTCTAAAGTACTTAATAGCTAAGCACTTACGCTTATATTTTAGAATATTAGTGATTGAAAGATAATAAAATAAGGAGCCATTTTTAAAGTATAAGAATTATATAACATATAAAAAGTATAAGTATAAATTTCTAGTTTTGATGCTTCAGTATTTTGAGCTCACACCTTTTTAAATAGTTTTCTAAAAAATATATGAAGGAGAAGAGATATACATAGAAGTATAATATTAAAAACAAGCAGTAACAAGATGCATGTCAACTTACTTTTTAGTCCAGCCATATTTTCCATGAAATTAAAAAAGTAAAAGTATAATAAGAATTAGTTTACTAGACTGATTTTTAGAAAACAAAACCCAATTTTCATTCCAAGTGTCGGTAATATTACTTTAATAATCTTTATAAATAGTAATATTTGCAACTATATGAAGCTAGATTTAAAACAACCTTAACCAGCATTTTAATCGTATCTCCGTGTGGCACCTCCTAACCAATAGCTTAATGTTATACAATATCCGTTAAGTATCCCAATGCTTAGTTATTCAGATTTTAAGTTCTTGTTTTAAAATTTACCAAATCTATTGGTTGATTCTAGCTTAAACTTTTAATCGTATTATTCAATTCAAGTTAGCCAAGATTAGATTTAAGCAATAGTATAAAAAACGTGCACAAATTATTCTGCACATGCCATTCACACTATCTCTTAATTAAATCTATTTTCCAGGATCTGTACTTTCAACCACTCCTGATTTTGCAAAGGTAAAAATAATCTTTTTGGGTTGGGCCCCACTAGTGCTATTTTTTTTTTGGGGGGGGAAGAACCTCCTTCAAAAAGGCGCTAAAAGATATGAAAAAATCAAGAAATTATGAATACTTAATAAAACCCTTTTTGAAGTAGGCCGTATTTTAAACTGACTTATAAAAGCCATTTTTAATATATACCTTTTTTACTTCGATTTCAACATTTTGCATTTTTATTTCAACATTTTACAAATCAATTCCAACATTTTATACTTCAATTTCAACATTTCATATTTCAATTTCAATATTATACTTCAATTTCACCATTTTGTGTTTCAATTTCAATATTATACTTCAATTTCAACATTTTACACTTCAACTTCAATATTTTATAATTGAAATCCAATATGTTATAATTCAATTTTAATATTTTTAGTTTTAGTGATTGCATCATACCTAGTTCTAACTACAGACTCATTGATTTCCTAGCAACAGTGTTTTCTTTTGGTAGATTAAGATATGATATAAGGGATATACATATATTTTTTAAATATAAAAAAAGAGTGGTAATTAATATTCTTGCACTATTTCAGCAGGAATAATAAAATGAAAATATCACTAAAAATATGTTGGGATTAAAATATAAAATATTGAAGTTGAAGTATAATATGTTGAAATCGATTTGTAAAATGTTGAAATTGATTTGCAAAATGCTGAAATTGAAATGCAAAATATTGAAATCAAAGTAAAAAAGGTATATATACTCAGCACGGTAGATTCTAAGATGCAAATAGTTTGCACTAGGTCCTAATCCAATATAAGCTCTAATTTGTGTTTGTGAGCAAAATTCTATAAGTCAGGTTGAAATACGGCACCAACTTCAAAAAGGGTTTTATTAAGTATTCGTAATTTCTCAATTATTTCATACTCTTTGTGACTTTTTAAGGAGATCTTTTCCTAATATTTTTTAAACTAGTTCTTTTTTCCCTAAAAATTTTAGTGCCTTTTCAAAAGTAGTTTTTTTCCATTTTTTTAAAAAAATCACTATCTCTATATATCATTTTGAAACCTCACTATTTCTATATGAAAATAAAAATCACTGTATATATTACTAGCTGATTTACCTGTGCTTTGCTACGGTGTCTATAAAATTTCAGATTTTCAATTTACTAATTTAGATTTTATATTATAGATAAACAAAACCACTCAGCCAAATCTAATTGCTCAATCGAATCAACCAAAAACCACTCAGGTAAACCTCACTGAACTTATTAAAAAATCCAATAACTAATCACCCCTCAAAGTTAAACTGTGTCCTATCGATTCGAACAAAAGCCATCAACCACTCGGCCAAACAAAAAAACCTATCGAATCAATCAAATAATACCAAACTGCTACCCGAAACATCTCTTTATACTTAAAATCATTGAGTATGTGACATATCTTCCTAACTACTAAATCAACTTCTACTTAACTTGCCAAAAGTATATTATTAATTAGGTGAACCAAATAAGGCAGGTTTTTAAAATATATAAACCTAACATTCAAATACCCGTGCTTCGCTAAGGTATTTAGTTTATCAGATGAAAGCTCACATTGTAGCCTATAGGCTGTGCCAGCACTACTCTCGAGCCACTCAGACTAACAGCTCCACTGTTGCTCTCGTGGCTGATGAGTTGTTATCCTAACTACTTAATCTATTTAAACTCTAATACTGATTTTTGTTGAGTTTCAGGTGAGCAATTTGGTGAATTATTAGATAATATTCGCCAATTCTTACCCACTCGCCCAAATAGATTGAACCCATCAGGCTCGATAATTTCAGATTCGATAAGATTCACCAATTCTCTTCCGGTAGAGGAACTTTGGGTAGGGGACGACTATGACTGTGTTGGCGTTGCGCACCAATGCCCCGAACCGAGATAGCGAATAGCAAAGGCGGTCCATGGAGTTCCTGGCCTATCATACGCTGCGCATGAAGGTTTTCCGAATTTTATCCTCCTTTCCCATTCATTCGATTTTCCCTCAATCGGTGCGGTATCGTCCCCAGGTCGGCCCACCTCGAATAAAATAAGATTCGCCAATTCTCACCCACTCACCCAAATAGATTGACCCTATCAGACTCGAAGGTTTCAGATTTCAGTCAGTTGGTGAATGTGTTTTATTAAGTAGATATATAATATCTTATAAACAAATATACTAAAAATTCATTTTATTAGATTTAGTTGATTTTATTGGTCAAATTATACTTAATTTACTGATCACCATCTACAATACTTTATTTTATTAAATTTAGGGGAATTTATTGGTCAATCTATTCTAAATTTACTGATCTCCATCTACAATATTTCAAAAAAAGTATTCGAGGTGGGTCGACCTTAGGACAAATATACCACACAGAATTTTTCAAGCCAGTACAGGTTTTGAACTCAAAACCTGCAAAAGGGTGGAAGCAGTTTTACCTGCTTGGCTAACCACCCTTTCTATCTACAATATTTCAGTTTATTATATTTAGTTGATTTCAATGGTCAAATTGTGCTAGATATACTAATTGCCATTTACAATAATTTATTTTATAAAATTTAGTTGTTTTTATTGGTCAAATTATATAAAAATGATAGGCATATATAACAATTTAAGCTCATCATGCTATGATCTCATACTTGCCTGGCTTTTGAATATACCCCCTAGCCAAAGGATAAATATGTCAAAAGTTGATTTAAAGCTATTGCTTCACATATACCAGAATTAGTTTTATTTGTTGATGAACTAGGCTCATAATTGACCACCATCACAACTAATACAATTTAATGAAAAGTTGATTTGAAGCTATTGCTCCACCAATGCCAGAATTAAGTTTATCAGCCATGAACTATTCCCACAATTAAAATTCATCACTTCTGGTCTATTTTGATATATATATTACTTTACTGGCCAGATACTGGACCAATCCTTACAAAAGTAAAATGGGACCTAAGTTGGAGCACACCTCTTTTTTTGAAAGAAGATTCCAAATTGGCCCTGTAGTTTCAGAATTATGTGAAAACAAACATAAAAAACAAAAAATATAGAGGCCAAATTGAGAAACTTCTCCTTTTTTAAAGTTGGTTAAAATATAAATAATGATCCCAATGACTATATGCACAATGTTGCATATGATGCTTTGGAGGAACCCCTTTTGTAACATTGGGTTCAACTTCTGATGATGGCAGTATTACTGAAATTCTATTCAAAGAGCAATACCCCCTTGATACAAAGCTTAGTGATGCATATATTACCAAAATGGTAAGAAATCAAATTCTGCTAAAGTTTTCAATTAAGACTGCTAATTTACTCAAGCAGCTGCAAGAGTTACAAAGGTCACAAGAGCAACAGGAGCATTTAGAGCAGCATCTATACATTCACAAGCAGGCTAGAGCTCTATATAACTTTAAAAATAATCCTAGAAGATCCCAGAGGATCAAGGAATTGGACTCCGCTGGGCCTTAAACCAATCAGCAAATGCATAATTGATTTGTGAGAAAAATTGATTTGATATAAATCAAGTCCTACTTTAGCCCCCAAATCATTAAAATACTTAATATATTTTCTATTGTTATATCAATAGCAGCATCAATCACAGATTCTGCCTTTTGTATTAGATTTTTTATTTAGTGCCAAAAATTTCATAATTTAAATTTTATTTGAGGTGGGCTGACCTGGGGACATTAGCACACTGATGAAGGGGAATAAAAGAAAATGGGAAAGGAGGATAAACCCCAGAAAACTTCCATGCACAATGTATGATAGGCCAGAAACTCCATGGACCATCTTTACTATTTGCTATCTCAGTTAGGGGCATTGGTGCGCAAAACCAACACAGTCATAATTGTTCCCTACCCAAAGTTCATCTACTGGGATCAAACTTGGGGAGGCAGTGGTGAATCCACACTCTACTACTGGGGTATCCTCCCCTAATAATTCCATAATTAGTTATATTAAAAAGTTTCATACTTATCCTTCCAGTTTTTATCTAAGGTTGTGAAAATTCCAGTGCACTCCAGAGTAGCCCTATTATGTTTAATTCAAAGGCTTTAACATGGTTGGAAATTCTTAATAACCACAAAAAAGTACTAGTTACATAAGAACAAGAACTTTTGATTTTTCTAATGGTGCACACTGTGAAAAAAAATGTTTTTTTGAAAGTGGCCAACTCAAACATAAGTACCTCATGAGCAAGCAAGACACTTTGGCAATAACTAGTGCTCACTACAGGGGGCGCTACAAAGCAATTACAGAGAGTTCTAAAATGCTACCATTCAAATGTATCATGGAGAAGGAAATTAAAAAATATTTTACCCTGGGGAGATTGTACCAAATGATTGATAGATTAAAGATGCGTATAGATACTTTGACTATTGTCCTAAGAAGAGTTGTATCATCACAAGAACAGGATAGAACTAGGGAGCTAGATATGACTCAAATGAGAGAGAAGTTTAAGTTCTTAGATACTGAGAACAATGAAACTACACAGAGCCTAAACTTTATTTTTATCAAGCTGGAAAGCCACAACAATCATTTAAATTGCTTGAAGGAGGATGTTGTAAGGAGAGTGTATATAACTCTCCCATTCCCAGCATGGTAATGCATGGCGCACAAGGCCCACGTCAGGGAACTAGCCGTTAGTGCCAAAACCATTAGGGCCCAGCAGAAGGTGCTGGAGCCATAACAGCTTAGGCACAGTAGAGCAAGATTTATGATCAAAACGCCAGTAGAAATGGCGCGGTGCCCATATCAGAAAGGGTTAAGTGACCCAGGTTGGAGGGAACCTGGGCAAATAAAAAGGCACAGGTGGAGAGCTGCAAGGTCCTTGCAATGGCAAGGGTAATGGAACGTGAGACCTCCTCAAAGAGGTTTGCGCACAGGAGCGATTAGAAAATCATAAAATGGTAAGATAATGTAAATGGTAAAGGTTTATTGCAGAAGTTAATCAACAAGGAATGTTGGTCAGGGAAAATGTATTTAAGCTCAGATGGGGAAATAGGGGTTATGTTGCAGTGGGCCCAAGCAGCGGCTCACCAATAGGGCGATACTGCCATCTGAGTTAGTAAAATAGGCTAAAACTGACTTCACTGAGTTATCAACTGAAGTTGGATTCAACCTGAGCGTTAAATCATAGGTGGAACGTGTTTCAAACCCTCATTCCTCAACTAAGTGAACTGAACCATCCACCTTGATTTGGTAGATAGTTCATTTTAACGCTTCGCCCATCATCAGGGCTGGGCACTCAGCACCCCACTAGACCAACCTGGGCATATTTTGCCCTTACCCAGCGCTGGTCTAGGTGTGCTTCAAGTCTGGGAGGCCCTTCAAGCTTCACCTTTTGGGCCTCCAAGTGCCCAGCCTTATCTTTGGGTTGATCCCCACTATTATGTCATGGGTACATGTCATTACCCTCTCCTCCTGACGGGGCTCAACCCCCCCTCCAGGGGCTTGCGCCAGGGAAAAGCTCTTGTGGGCAGGGGAAAACTTCATGGCAGCGACGGACGGTTTAGATGGGGATCCAGCAGCCTGGGGGAAATGCTCGTGGAAGGCTTCAATCAGATCTTGGGCATGCACACAGTCGCGCGCTTGAACCCAACTGTTCTCTGCAGCATCAAAGCCCTTTCAGGATACCAGGTAATCCAGTCTTCTTTTAACACGTCGGGAGGCAACTATCTCTTCCACCTCCCACCCAGACGCCCCATCCACGAGATAGGCCTTGGGATTCTCTGGTGGGGGGCCCTCAAACAACATGAGTTTTCTCTCATGAAACACCGAGAAGATCTGAAATGAAGGGGGAAGATCCAACTGATATGAGGCATGGCCCACCTTTCTAACCACGCGGTAGGGGCCAATCCTCTTTGGTCCCAGCTTCTTGCAAGGCTGCTTGATAGGGATGTTACGAGCATCAAGCATCCTGAGATCCCCTTCCTTGTATGCAGGACCTACTCAGCACTTCCCATCAGCGTTCTCCTTATACACCTGCATTGCTGCCTCCAAGCTTGTGGAAACCCCCTGGTGGACCTTCTTGATTGCCTTAGCAAAGTCCACCACCGCTTCAACCTTTGACCCACAGCTGGGCTCCATGTTAAAGGCGGGGTTAAAGCCATGGCTGGCGAAAAATGGGGAACAACCAATTGAGGAGTGCAAGGAATTATTGTAGCTAAACTGGGCCATTGGTAGGTGAGAAGCCCAATCAGAATGGTCTGCGGTAGTGTAACACCTCAGGAACTGCTCCAAGCACTGGTTCACTTGTTCAGTCTGTCCATCTGATTGTGGGTGATAGGCAGTTGAACGGCAAGGGCGAATCTGGAGAATCTTACACAACTCTTCCCAAAAGACAGAGGTAAACTGGGTCCCCGGTCACTGATAATCTCTTGGGGAACCCCATGGAGCGCAAACACATTAATGACGAAAAAGCCTGGCCATCTCAGCCGCGGTTATTGTAGTTCTGCAAAGAATGAATTGGGCGAACTTTGTAGACTGGTCCACCACCACCATGATGGCATTGTAACCATCTGAGACAGGTAGTTCTACAATAAAGTCCACTGATAGGGAAGTCCAGGGCCCTTCAGCTTAATGGACAGGGTACCAACAACCCTGCTTGAGGTTGACAATTTGGCTTCATTTGGTTGCAGTCTAAACATTCCTTACAGTACCGCCCCACCTGAGCAGGCAAGCCCTTCCAATTGTATGTGCGCCAGCTTAACTCTAATGTCTTTGCTTTCCCAGGATGACCAATGGTGAGTCCATCATGATGGTCCCAGATGATTTCCAGGCGAAGCGGTCCAGCAGGAACCCATAGGCGCCCCTGGAACCACACCATCTCATCCTTTATGTGATAGCCCCTGGAGAGATCCTCTTGGTTCAACTCGCACTTAGCAAGTAACATAGTATATTCTGCTGCCAGCGGCTGAGAAAGGACTACCTTCCTGAACATGCTATACTCCTCCGCGTTTTCCAGAGGTGCAAGCGCGGGCCCATTGGCCAGAGGAGAGGGTCGGTGAAGCAGAAGTTTACTTGGAGGAATCATCACCTGGGTGTTGTGAACTTCCACCTCCTTGGTATCAGGCGCTAAAGCAGGGTTGCGGCTCAAAGCATCCATCTTCCATTATCCTTGCCCTTGGTGAACTCATACGTAATGCGAATTGGGCAAGGGTCTCAGCCAATGGGTCTGCCGTGGGGTTAGGACATGAGGAGCGCGGTAGTACAGCAAGGCATGGTGGTCTGTACATACCCGGAAAGGTTGGGATGAGCCATGCAAGTGATGACGCCAATATGTCAGCGCCTCCACCACTCCTAGTAACTCCTTATCATAAACGGCGTAATTCAACACAGGCAGAGACATCTTCCTAGAAAAATATCCCACCAGATGCTCTATCCCATCTTCGCCTACTTGTAACAAGGTGGCTGCTATGGCGAAGTTGGAGGCATCCATCGACACAATGAACTCCTTAGAAGGGTTGACATGGCGAAGAACAGCCGTGGACAACAGGGTGCACTTCACTGCTTGGAAAGCATCCTCCAAAAGGGGACCACTGAAGCACCTTGGCACCGCTAGCCTTGTATAGAGGAGCTGCCACCTCAGACAGATTGGGAGTGAACTTCTTGAGGAACGTGCATGTCACCAAAAAGATCCTTAATTCCTTAACTGAGATAGGGGTAGGCCACTCATGAATCTCCTTCTCCTTGTCTGGAGTTATCATGTGTCCTTGATTGAACATGACGTTGCCCAGAAACGTGACCTGGGACTCAAAGAACACGCACTTTATTTTCAACGTAAGTATGGCTGCCTTAAACCTCTCCACCACTTGCCAAAGGTGAACTTCATGGGACTCCTGATCAGGGGAAAACACCAGGATATCATCCATGTAGGCGACCGCTCATACCCCTAACAGGTCCCCCAACGCTGCATGTTTGCGGCGTTGAAAGATAGCAGGGGCATTATTAAGCCCAAAAGGCATGACCCAAAACTGGAAGATCCCTTTTCTGGTATGGAATGCGATCAACCACTCTTGTCCCTTTTTAATCCAGATCTGATTGAACGCGTTGAGGCAATCCAACTTGAGAAGACCTTCGCTTTATCCAAATAGCGTGCAATATGCAAAATTCAAAGGGATCTATGGAGGTCTGGTACAGTAACGTTGTTAAGGTTACCATAGTCTTCGCAAGGGCATAAGATACCATCGGACTTCTCCACAAATAGTAGGGGGAGCATACAGGGGAGGTATGCTGAAAAATAGCACCCTTGGCTAACTGTTCTTTTACCCACACATCCAACGCCTCTTCCTCCTGGACAGTTAAAGGGTAAATAGGAGAAGAGATATGCACCAGATCCACCATGAGCTTGAAGTTACAATAAAACTCAGAGTGCTCAGGGAGTGCGCTAGCAGATGCTGCATCAAAAGAGGATTCCAAACCCTCCAAGAAAGAAGGTATAAGAATTTCCACTGAGGGCTTCTGCATTGAGGCAAGGACACAAAGGATACGGTGGGGCAATGGGCAAGTTGCCTAGGGCGTTTTCTTCAGATAAAGGTACAACAAATGTGCGACTATTCTTCATGGTGAAAGACAAGGTATTCTCCTTCAGGTTAGTTCTTACGTCAAACTTCCGCCACCACTCCACACCTAAAATGATAGGAACATGAGGTTTTTGATCGCACTGAAGTGATCAGACAAGTGGTACTTGCCAACCTGATAATCCACTGTTCCAATGATCTTCAGAGTGGGGAATACCTGGGACGCCCCTCCTCTAACCACATCACCTGGCAAGTAACTCAGCTCAAGGTAGTCGGCTAAGTACTGTTCCATATAGTTTCCAGAAGCGCCAGTATCCACCAAAATAGTAGTGGTGAGCTTCCCTAAAGGCGAGGAGAGGGTTGGCAGTCAATAGAAAATACCCAGAATGGTCTTTATTTATTGAAGATAGTAACAACACTTCATCAAAATTCACATCATCTGGCTCAAGCCTGCACACATAATTGGTTTTGGAATCAAAAAAGGGTGGGATATTTGGCCAAACTTAATACTGAGGCCACATACCCCACCATGCCTTCTGCAGGTGCATATACTTGATTATATTGAAGGAAGTTCCTTCTCCACCTCCTGAGTGCGCTGGATTTTGGTAGAGGTCAACCGTGGGTTCTTAGGGTAATTTGATACACCGAAATAGGGTCCTCAACCAAGCCATATGAACAAATAAAAGGTTCAGAGATAGAGTCCAGGGTTTCGTTATAAAACGTGTTTTTAGATGTGAATGGCCCTATCCCTAAAACCGCAATGGAATGCCCAATGTTATCCAAGGCCAACACCACCAGGCCCATATGCGCCAATTCTGCCAGCATTTTCAGAACACGCTGGCAAGAAAAGTTGTTTATCAGCATGAATGTTAATGAATTCAGTGGAAAGTTGGGGAATCATGACTTTCAGACATTGAAAAGTCCAAATCTACCAGGTACAAACATGAAGGGTGGATACTTTCCAGTTGGAGGCAGCAAAAATAACGCTGAGTTGCTCCAACCTTTGGGAAAATGAGGAAACAGTGGTGCGGCTAACAACAGCTGGAGCCCACAGCTGACAGCCACTGTTTCCACTTTGGAAAAGTTCCACACGGAAAAAGTTCATGCACATAAGAAAAAGAGGTTGGTCGACTGATGTAAGGAGAGTGTCTATAACTCTCCCGTTCCCAGCATGGTAGTGCATGGCGCACAAGGCCCATGTCAGGGAACTAGCCGTTAGTGCCAAAACCATTAGGGCCCAGCAGAAGGTGCTGGAGCCATAACAGCTTAGGCACAGTAAAGTGAGATTTATGATTAAAACGCCAGTAGAAGTGGCGCGGTGCCCATATCAGAAAGGGTTAAGTGACACAGGTTGGAGGGAACCTGGGCGAACAAATGGTGCACAGGTGGAGAGCTGCAAGGTCCTTGCAATGGCAAGGGTAATGGAACGTGAGACCTCCTCGAAGAGGTTTGTGCACAGGAGCAATTGGAAAATCATAAAACGGTAAAATAACATAATTGGGAAAGGTTTATTGCAGAAGTCAACCAACAAGGGATGTTGATCAGGGAAAATGTATTTAAGCTCAGATGGGGAATTGGGGTTATGTTGCAGTGGGTCCAAGCAGCGGCTCACCAATAGGGCGATACTGCCATCTGAGTTAGTAAAATAGGCTAAAACTGACTTCACTCGAGTTATCAACTGAAGTTGGATTCAACCTGAGCGCGTTAAATCATAGGTGGAACGTGTTTCAAACCCTCATTCCTCAACTAAGTGAACTGAACCATCCACCTTGATTTGGTAGATATTTTGTTTTAACGCTTGGCCTATTGTCAGGGGCTGGGCACTCAGCACCCCACTAGGACCAACCTGGGCATATTTTGCCCTTACCCAGCGCTAGTCTAGGGTGTGCTTCAGGTCTGGGAGGCCCTGCAGCTTTACCTTTTGGGCCTCCAAGCACCCAGCCTTATCTTTGGGGTTGATCCCCACTATTATGTCATGGGTACATGACAGATGTTGACAATATGCAGATGTGATGTCTACCACCTCTAAGATTGTACTTACTTTGGAAGAATGTACTACCATTTTAAACACACCAGTGATGGTGGTACAATCATCACATCATATTGAACCTGAAGAAGATCCATTTTTCTGCATGTACTCCGAGATTAATTTAACTCATGGCAAGAGAACTAAAGACAGATTTCTTCAGTTGTACAAAAACAGCATGGATGAAGCCAGTGATAAACAGAAAGCTCGCCATGTACAGGGATGTATGAGCTAATCAGCACAGGAGGTTCTTGGAGCTACACTTAGCCCCATCACACTTGAGCTAAATTTTACCTTTTTATTGTCAAGTTCAGAAGCGCACAGGAAATTCAAAATATGAAGCAAGGAATCCTCACCATAATATTGGGTAAGCTTGAGTCAATTGTATATACATCCTGGGTTTACCTCAAAGCACAACAGCATTGTATGACTGGAGCCTTGGATCTAGTCACTTCAAAGGCCGTATTGCTTAGTTCTCTAAAATTACACCCACAACTCCTGATGCACATGACTTTGACTGTGAGATGCGCTAAATCTATGGAGACCATTGGGGAGGCGTTATTTTGATGTTGAAGCCACATATAAGATGAAGCTAAGACACCAGAACACTTCAGAGTTATCAGCAACGCTGCTCTTATATAAAGGCCGTTTATGTTTCTCAAAGTTAACATGATAATCCTAAGGAGAAGGCTTACCGCTCAGTTAAACAGAAGTACTCAAATTCCTCTAAGTTCAAATGCAACAACTGTCATTTAGAAGGATACTTCTGGATAAGGTGCCTTAAGCTAAAATAAGAAAAGAAATAAGAAACTAAAGATGATGTCGCAGGATCAGTTAAAGGGGTTGTACACAACGCTAGCAAAATCATCAAGGAGAAGCCTGTAGCATAGTTTGATACAGGATATTGTGTCATTGGAGCTCTTAGTGAATTGGTTATGCCTGCCTGCCTAAAACCAAACTAAGTGAAGTTTAGCCTACTAAACAGTCTTATTTATCTTAATCTTCTAAAACCACTCAGATTACTGACAGTATCACAGATGGCAAGTAATTTGTGAATACCACATTTAAGAAAAATGTCAAACTAAGATCATGAGTCTCAAGGCTTTCAAGGAGTCCTACCTTCCCAAGGAGTTAGGAAAATTCAGTCAGACAGTCAGTAACATTATTATTGCTTTTATGACTTTTGGTAAGAGCATGATGAAAGTTGAAGTCACCATATATAAAGTCATAGTTTCAGTATTACTGGATATTCGTACTTCAATTATTATTAAACTTCTGAGCTCATGAAAAGATTGAAGTTTGCCTCAAGCATCAATTATCAGGCCAAGTTGGAACTGTTGGGCCTGAGTCAACCAAAGCACTAGCAGCTTATTCCGCGTTACCCTTGCAATTTAGATGCATTGCCTTGTCTGCTTCAGCTGTAGTGCTTGAGAACTATTATTACAATTTATTATAGGAATACAGTTTTTAGTTGAGTTTGGAGAAAAGATTGATTTCAACCTAATTCAGTCAATCTTGTTAAAAAACTGATACAACTTGTGTTCCAAGACGAGGAGAAAGAGGAATGGAAGTATCAATTATGCCTAGTCAAAAAAGGAGCATTCCATTTTCCTGGTCAGCTATACCTTGAAGAAGGGGGAAAAGCAGCTACCGCCAATTGTATAACAGATTCTGGTTTTCCTTTGTTATCCTGTAAAGAGATGGTCCTTATTGCTAAAGTGGCCCACTCACTCAGGGGATGCTGATGGTTATAATTGATCCACAAGCAGTAAACCCGTTTATCTGTTCACAGGATGCACCATCAGGCAAATTGGATGTTATTGTCCTTCTTTAACTAAAACTTTTTCTCATGGTTAAGTGTGTCCAATCATCATAAAGATTTAAAACTAAACATATAGGGCTACTCTAGAGTGCATCATACTCTTTCAACCCCTACTAACAACTGGAAGATTAGGCTAAGTCTTTTTTAAAACAACTATATTTAGCATTAACAGCACCATATAAGATTGACATTAATAAAAGGCAAATTTTGTAAAAGACGTTACTTTATTAATTTTCTCATGTAATTATATATATATCTGAAATTAAATTGTTTAAAGTAGGATTTAACTTAATTTACAAAAAAATTTACTCACAATTAAATTGTGCATTTGCTGCTTAGTTTCAGGTCCAGCGTTTTCCAATTCTTTTATCCTCTGTGATCTTACAGGTTTCTTTCTTAAGTTTATGGAGCTCTGTTCTGCTTGTGAATGTGTGACTGCTGCTCTGGATGCTAATGGTACTCTTGTAAAATTTGTGGATGTTGCATCTGCATGGGTACAATGGTATTAATGAACAATGGAAGTTGTGAAATTAATTTGGCCCATTTTGGTAGTCTTTGCATCTCTAAGAATTGTACAAACGGGGACACCCTCTTTGAATAGCTTTTTATCAAGTTCTCTCATCAGTTAAACTTAAGGGTATATAAGAGAGTTTCTCTGAGGCGTCATGTGACGTTATGCACATAGTCATTGAGTTCAATATCTAAAATTTGATTATTCTCTGACATCTTTCTGACTAGCTGTCAAGCTATTTTGACATTCAGATGGTATATAACGCCTCTAATACCAAGAATTTTAAGCCCCTTAAAGCCTATAAAAGAGGCTTTGGATTTACCTTTTTTATTAGTATCATGTTATTTTGAACTCAATCCTTGTTCTGAATGGCCAGATCATTAGTACATTCATGAGTTATGATTAATTGGGGGTTTTCAGTTACAATTTATACATAGATCAAGGAACTAACTTCTATAGTTGAGCAGAAAACATTACCTCCCCAAAATGAGACTTAGAGTAAGACTTTAAGTGCCATGAACGAATTTGCATTATTATTGAAATAGGCGATGTCACCATTGATGAATACTTGGTTCCACTTCTCATGACAACTGTCACAGGTCTCATCCTGACATCCTGTAATTTCACAGGTTTCCCTACACCCATAAGGTAGAGCATCACTGTTTGTCCTACTTTGAAGATGGACAGCTTGGGTCTTCAATCACTCTCTTTGGTAGGTTCCTTTAGTGGCTTCATAATATTAATGCTGACAATCAGTTGAATTTAGACTAACTCCTCTGCTAACATTTCCTGGTGTCTTCTGGGAGATATATTATTCCTACCCACATCCATCACTGGAGCTAAAAACCCCAGTAAGGTGGCTTCTCTCCTGTATAGTGCCTTGAATAGAGACATGCATTAGTCCTGTGGTAGCTTAACCAGTAAACAAACAAGGCTGAGGCAGAAAGTTGTCCCATTTGTATCTATAGTTGACTGCAATCTTCTTTAAGATTAAAGCAAGGGTCCTATTGATTATTTCACCACTTACATTGGTAGATGGTGTATAAGGCTTAGTGAACTGCTGTTTGCCTCCTTTCAAATCCATTAGGTGTATTACAGTATTTGAAATAAAGTTCCATTTTTTAATGGAGAGGAGTAGCCGAGGGAAACTGTGGCATGTAATCACCTGGTGGTAAATAAATCTTGTGGTAACTCCTGAGGTACACCCCTAGGCTGCAATTGCTTCTGTCCAATTAGTGAAGTGATCTATTGCAATAATAAAAAACTGATTACCTCTGGATGACTTTTTAATGGTCCAACAACACTGATGGAAACGTTGTTAAAGGCACTCTTGGAGGGACATTCTGAAACTCAAATTTCTTTGGGAGAGGCTTGTATTGAGAACATTTAATGCGGAGCTTCAGAGCTTAACTGATATTAGTCCAACATGACCTCCCAGTAGAATTTCTCCTTGAAAACTTTTATGTCTTCTGTAGGCATTTGTGGCTCACTTGACAGCGTCCTTCCATAACTAATGCCAATACTTTTCTCAGCTTTATGTAAAATAGACATTTATCCTGTCTTGTTTCTCTTAAAGTCCACCTCAGAATCTCATCACTCTAGAAAAGCTTTTCAGTACCTTTAGGACTTCATCATCCTCTTCCATCCATTCCATCTCTGCATTTCCTATTTTCTCATAGTACTATCACTTTGATATGCTTGCAAATGTAAAATAGGCAATTGCAACAACACATCTGCATTTAGGTGCTTATCTCCTTCCCTCTGAAAAATCTCAAACTGTAGCTTTGCAGCCAAACATCTCATCTTTCTAGTCTTCCAACTGGATCCTTCATGTTTGTTAACCATCTCATAGAGGCGTGATCTGTATAAGTTTGGAGTTTAAACAATAGACGTAGGTTTGGAAGTGGCGTACTTCTCTGATCACATCTAGGAACTTATGATCTATAACTGTGTAGTTGTGCTCTTCTCTGGTAAATATCTTCAAGTATATCTCTGGTGTGTGATCTACTCCTTTTTTGTCCAACTGTGCTAAAATGGCGCTCATAACCACGTTGCTGGCGTCTGTATGAACGTAGAAGGTCTTTGCATTCTCTGGGTATATTAGGATTGGGTTTCTATTAGCTTCCATTTGAGATAGTTAATGACATCTTCCTGCTTTTTTCCCCAAATGTTTATTATTCCCTTGTTGAATAAATGCATGAGCGGTTTGGTCATGTCTACAAAGTTCAGCATGAATTGATGGTAGTAATCCACCGTTCTCAAGAACACCTATACATTTCTCATGCACTTTGGGGGAACTCATCTTGGCGGTGGCTTCAACCTTCCCTTGATGGGGCTTGGTCCTCTATGATTCACATCAAAAGTAAGGAATTACAACTGGCTTAAAAAAACAAGCACTTGCTTTCCTTAAGCTTTGTATTGTTTTCTATTAAATTGGGTAAAACCTACTTCAGGTGTTTCAGATGATCCTTGAACATCTTGCTGAACCCTGTGATATTTTCCGAGTATATGAGCTACTTGACATCTTTAGATATCAAAAATCTGATCCATTACTCATTGGTATGTAGAAGGGCGATGAACAGCCCTATGGCATATGTGTGAGTTCAAACAGGCCTTGACTGGAGATAAACGCACACTTATCATAGTCTTCTGGTGACATTTCATATGCATTGTCCACTTATAAGTCCTTAACTGAGAATAAGCGCAATCCTTAAAGCTTTACAAAGGCATTGTTAATGCGCAGCAGGGGGTGATAATCTTTCTTTGTTATATTATTATGTCTTTGGTAGCTCATGACTATTTAGTGAGTCCCATCCTATTTTCTCACTAGAAAAAGGGGAATGTCCATGGTCTCTTAAGAGGCGTACCAAGCCTTCACTCATAAGTTGCTGTAGTTCTCAAACTTGCGCTCTCCTGGAAGCAAGCTGAGGATAAGATATTGATTTACTACTCGGAGGTTCCAGGCAAAAAAACTTAACCTGGAACTTAACCTTCTCTAGAGGTTCAGAGATTCCAAGCAATTCTTATGGCTAATAAATACTTCAATACATGAGAATGAACGTTAAACTTAATCAACATATAAGTTGTAACAAGTGCTTTATTTAAAGTAATTCAGTACTTATTTATATTATTGTACAAAAGTAAAAAGGAATCATGATTTATTAGGAATGCCGAAGAGGGATTCATTTTGCCATTCTTGATTCCCATGTGGATTGTCCTTCATTGCATTCCACCTGGAAGGTCAGCTAAGCTTTTTTGATCTCCTGGTGATAATCGCTTATCATAGATTAAATTACTAACGGACTTAAGTAGGTGCTCTTCTAATGTTTCAGGTTTAGAGGTCCAACTTTTTAGCTTCAAGAATGAACATCTGATGAAGATATCGGGATCTTTAGGCCTCAGGTGATGGAGTTGGGTGAATGTGGCACTGGAATTAGGTAAGTTCTATAAAAAATATTAGAATAAAAATTAGTTAAATTTGGAGTAATTCAGTTAATCTCCAAATTTGAAGCCTAAAGTAATGATTTGAAATTGAGCTTTAATTCAGAAGTTATGAGACCATTTGCGTAGTCTGAAGGTTAAGTCCCGCAAAGCAGCATATCTCAACCTTCTCCCCAGGACAAGGCTTACACCTTGCATAGGGAAAATCCTGTTAATATCTTCAAATGACCTCTTTTTTGCTCTTGGGACAGCAGTATGGCTTTGATTGGAAGGGAATGGAGCTCACAGTGTCAATCCTGTAAATCCTTCCTTGCACAAGTTATAATAGGGAGTTCCACTGCTAAATATATTTTAAGATTAGTCCAAGAGTTCATTTAGTTTACGTTCTTCCTGTGTAGTTGACTCTTGCAGCCAAATATCTTTGATGCAGGAACAGGCGTGAATTAATCAACGTTGGTGTAGCAGTAATCTTTGCTTTAACAATACTTTGACCCTCCTTTCATCTTGACAGGGTGCTTGACAATGTTTCTAAGGAGGACTTTGTTTTCATTGATTGGTAGAATTGTAGAATTCAGGCATCACTCTGGGTTCCTATTTGCTGACTCTATTGGGACAGTAAATTTTGAGCTTGTTTGTTCAGGTATTTTAATACTGATGGTAATCATAATGACCTTCTGTTCTCCTGGAAGTAGGTCATCTCTCTGCTAGTGTACGAGGGCAAATCAGACCATTCTTCTAAGGTAAGAAGCAACTGTTTTGTTCCCTTTGTCTTCAGAGTATAGCTTACCATGTAAATAAAATGCTCTGTTTTAATTATGCATACTCATTCCTTCTGCTCCTTCTTCTCTTTGTCTTGAAACAAAAGTGGCATCTGATAGTTGAGAAGACTGACTGAACTTTGGTTGAAACCAATGATTCCTCAAAATCAACTAGGAACTGCGTTCCTATGAGGAAGCTGTAATGGTTTTCTTAAGCACCAAATCTAGAGCAGACAAGACAATGCGTCCAAATCACAAGGGTAATGTGGAATAGGCTCCTAGTGCTTTGAATGACTCAGGCTCAGGAGTTCTTAATTTGGCCTGATAATTGATGTCTGGGGAAAACTTTAATCTCTTCATGATCTTAGATGACATGATTTTATCTGGTGCGCTAGTATCCATTCTGATTCAAAATTTTACTTTATGCATGAGACTTTCACTTTCATTATACTCTTGCCAATAATAATGCCCACATTAAGAATAGCATTGACTATATGTCTTAAATTTCCTTACTTCAAGGAAGGAAGGGCTACTTTCAAGCCTTGTATCGCAGATGAGGCCGCAATTGGTATATCTGGCCATTTCTCAACCTGTGAAATACATGAAAATAACCCCCAAACCAGTGGAATTACTGGTGACCAGCTCACTGTGAATGGAGGCGAATGAGGCCCTTTTATAGGTGAGGGCAAGAGCGTAATTTTTTTGAAAACAAGCGATGACGTCATGTGAAATATTTTTTGCCCTGAAAAGTTAAAAAAGTTTTAGATTCAGATGACATTGCCACCAAATTTTCATATGAAAAGCAAACATTTTACCTTTGGGAGTCCACAATAATTTGCATTCTGCCAGTGATGCTATGATGAGTAATCTGAATTATGCTGTGAGAGTTTGCGAGGCAATAAAGTGAATATTACCAAATCTGGTAATTTTTTAATTTCAAGAGAGACTTTAAGCCACAATGTAAGGTGCATAGCAGGAGCGCCATCGCTCAAATCTGAAGTCAAGAAGAGATTAACCAAATTTGGTAATCAATTAATTTTAACTGAAGCAACAATGCCCTGAACCCAGAAGTGGGGCCTAGTACAAAGGCCCCTGACATTCAGGTTCAGGGGCACCCACCGTGAAATGGAGCTCACAATTACAAGAGTTAGCACAAATGGATGAAAAGACTAAATATAGAAATTAGACGCCGTCTTACTAGAGGATCTTGAAAATCTTCTTATTAAAACCCTTATTTTCCAAACATCTTTCAATATTATATTCATTTTATCTCTTGATTATCACATTCAAGTATAATTTATTATAATTTATATCTTAAAAAACCTTTATATAGAACTTTAAATTTATCCTTTTTGTTTAAAACTGTGTTGTATCAAGTTAATAATCTCCAGTAACCAGTCTGAAATTAGCCTAATACTCTGTCGCCAGTACCCAGTCTGGTATTGACCCATTTGGAAGAAGAAACTCTCTGTTGTGAATATCTTGGTGTTGATATCGCCAAGGAAGAGGTTGAAGAGGTTTTTATTGAGTCACGAGGGTCAACATATGTCAAGAATGTCTAAGAGTGTCAAGAAGTTCGCCATGGGCATGAAAATGTTAACCAAGCAATCAAGGCATTAGGAGGTAGCATCTGAGAAGGAATTGCTTAGTGAGAACGAATGTGATGTTAGGAAAGGGTTTCTGGTGCCTAATCTGCGTGGAGTAGACTTCCTGAGCAGCGAATTGGCCTCTAAAGTTAAGCACTGAGGTTGGCGCGATGACTTTGATGCTCACTTCTGGGGTGGACCATCAGGCCCTAGCAATGATCATGATAATTCTTCTGAGCAAGTTGACAATGACGCGGGTATACAGATGTATCACAGAGAGGGTGGTAAGGATTTCAAAACTACTGGTGAAGGAGGAGGTTACTGTCCATGCTAGACTTGTACCCTGCAATTTGAAGTGCACAATTTGTGTAACAATCTTAAGCGTGTCAAGGAGACTGATAGAAGAGTTAACCTTTGCCTCACTACCCATAGTGAGAGGACCCTTACCAATTAATAAGCTGGAATTTACACTTAAGTACATCTAGGAGACTTGTATCCTTTGAAAAGAGGATGGAAAAACCATCAATACTCTGAATGAGTATGTAGAGTGCTTGGAACAGCAAGACAACATGCTGTTTGCTATAGATAAGAGTATAGAAGATCTGAAGGTACTGATGCATATCAAACTGGAGTCTACCTCTATTTAAACTATAACTTGAATAGAGGTACCTATGTGGACCGCTCAAGGAATGTACCACAACTGGTCAGAACTTGTACACAACCGGCTATGATTCACGCCAAACCTGTTGGAGAGGATCACAATACTAAACCATATTTCAATACCATGCATATACTTGTCAAGGGAACTATTGAGGGTTCCTCTGATATACAAAAATAACATGAATGGCACAAGTAATTTCCAGAAGGCTCGCCACGTACTGGATACATGAGATGTGAGGCTCAGGAATTCCTCACTGCGAGCTTGAGACCTTGATTATCTTGGACCAAAGTCAAAAGCATCTTAATCTCTGAGTTTAGTAGTTAGCATAATGTCCAGGATATGCAACAAGAGTTCCTGCTGATGAAGATGAAAAGAAACGACTTAGTTGCAATTATGCACTTTGTTTTTACCTTAAGGCCCAGAAGTTATGTTCCACAGGGACAATGTATCTGCATACCACCCAAACCATTTTATTAAGCTCCCTGGAGATGCATCCTAATCTGAAGTTGCACATGACTTTGGCGGCCAAGAGCGCAAGTCCTTTAAAGCACTTAAGGAGTCACTACTCTACGTACAAGGGATGTAAAAATCTGAGTTTAAGGGAATGGTACCCACACCACCACTTCGATGAGTCAATAAGGCCATTTATGTCGCCAACAATAAGGGTAAAAAGCTCAAGGAATAGAGTAACAAACCGCCTGAACGCTTACCGCGTTGAGAATTTAGGTTCCATAAGTATCACCAGCCTGATCTCTTCACTAGTTCCAGTCCACTAGCTACAGCTAAAAACTAGAAGCAACCCCTAAAGAGGATACAACTGAAACTGTAAATTGGGTAAACCTCCACACTGAGGGTGAGGATGACCATGAAGAAGAAGACTTGGAAAGTGTGGGTTATAATGTGTTAGGGGCTCCTGCCACAGTTGCTGTACCAGCTATATTGAGAGTTCATGGTTCTAACAGATCTGTATCAAAAGAAACCTATTTGGACTAAGCAGATAAGCCTAACCAAGTGATCAATCGCGTTGAAGAAGGCTATCAGTTGGTCACGTCTTTTTTAAGAATGTGTTACCAGATGGAGAATACACTGCCAAGGTTAATACAAGCACTGTTATTTTGAAGCAATTTGAGGATTCAGCCACTTATGTCAAACAACTGGAAACCCTTTCATCAAGAGCATAACAAAGGTGGATGTTATCATCCATAAGGTGCGCATACTGGTAGTGATAGACACTGGAGCTCTAGGGAAAGTTATCACCTCCAAATTTATAAAAAACTCAAGTTTATGCCCAACATTGACTATAATGTGAAATTTTTTATAAAGCAGAACTGACATTACCCGCGCTTTAGGAGCTTAATCTGCTTTGCCTTTATGATTTAGGCACATGGTCCTAAGGGCAACGGCAATTGTACTGGAAATGACCACTACAATCTCCTTATTGGGACACAGTTTCTTAAGGAGTTTGGAGCGAATATTGACTTTTCTATAAGCCAGTTAGCATTCCGAGCTACCAACTCCCTCTGGTGTTCAAGGACGAGGACGTTATGCCTTAAAACAGCACACATACTAGGATGAAACAGAACATTCAGTCTATTAAACTAATTACATCTTAACAGAGAAGGGTCTAAAACAACTACAGCATACCTTGAGCGCTGAAGAAGTCTTCCCTTGAGCGCTAGTGAAAGCATTAAAATTTGACCAGGTGACCAAAGAAGAATGTCCCTGTCAATAAGTGTTAAGATTCCTCCTGACACAAATATTGGAAGGGTACAGTAAAGATGGAATCTTAGAGCAAGAGCTCAGATAATACCATGATTCTATAATACCACTTACTCTGCAGAGATAAACCTTGTATTGGGGAACATCACTACCCAACCAATTCGGGTAGAAAAGGTACAAGTTGTAGCACTGACCGCCTGACCAGTTGTGAAGATATAAAGTCCATCCACACAGTAGGAGGTATTGATGAGCTCAGGTTTGGTGGTGTGACCCTTAAGCAGCAAAAAGAGTTGGACAAAATTTTAGACGAGCTTAATGACACATTTGAGTTTTTTGTGTGCCCGTTAGAGCACCCAGTGCAGGCAACTTTGTAATATGAAACCTGGGGTACTGCCCCAGGCTGCACTAGGGCTGCGCAAACCTAAGCACCACAGATGTGGGCTTGACTGCAGGTGGGGTGGCTCACACCACCCTTTAAGTCCTGGAGGCCATCCCTTACACCTGGATAGGGAACAATACCCCTTTAGGTCAAAAAGGGATCCCAAGGACCAAGTGGACCCCCTGTTGCAGCTGAGCAACTTGGCGCATGTAGTAGATGAGCGCCGGGTGGCTTCTCTTCCCTATAAGGATGTCCTGTTTCATCCTCTGTTTTCCTCTACCTTATTAGGGTTGATAGAGGGGTTTGCAGAGAGGTTGTGCAATCCAAGGACCATAGGAAGGCCCTGGGACTCCCTACTCCCTAAGCAAATACAGCCAAAATTTTGAAAAAATTCCTGTGACATCTCCAAGCCTGGTCTGAAAATTACAGCCTGTGGGAGCTGGTCCAGACTTGCTGGCGCCAAACATCAAATTGGGGTACAATTTAGATTCCAAATAAGGCATCAAACAACTTGGCCCTGATTCATAGCTCTCCAGTAAAGATCTGGGAAATTTGAATCGTGTGATTAGCCCAATCCAGGCGTTGGACATGGGATCAAACAACCCAGCCCAGCTGCCTCAACCCTCTGGGACAGATCCTGGCAGTTCTAATCATGCAAGCAGCCCAACTTGGATAGTCAGGTCTTAGATTGGCACCATTGACATGACTAGGCCTTAAAAATGTGGATAAGTTACAAAAGTTTTTTTTTTTTCAATTTTTGCCAGCTCCATGCACCCCCTCCCCCAATCTCCTCCCCACCAGCCAATCAGATCCCATCGCCAACCCCCAAATGACCAATCGTGTAAACCCCCAAGCGATTTGCCAATTTTTAAGGCAACTGACCCTCCCAAGGGCCATTGTCAGTTCATTCTTTTACACTTTCCTCGCCTTTGCACCCAATAAACCTCCCAAACCATCGTCAGCTTGTAATGGCCTCTGTTCACCTTATTTATATATATATTAAAAATTCCACCAATAAATCTGGAAATTTATGCTACCACCTAAATCCTCTTGTCAATGCTTGCCAACCGGTTTATCCAGTCAATTGACCCAGTCACCTGGCATCAAATCATATATTTTGCTAAATCAGCTTGCTCCAGATGAAAAAAATATGCTTTGTTGGCCACTGTTGCACACCTGTTTAGTGTGATTTGGCTGTCCACTCCATCGTTGTATCCCTGGAAGCTGTTGTTAAGTTGGGGAGTACCAGAGCACCTCTTTCCTACCATTTATGGAGTTTGTAAAGGATGGTGCTCCCAAGGCCCAGCCCATCACCAGCCCTAAACCACCACACCCATATGTGGCCGTACCAACTCCAAATGGTCCTGTCCAAATGGATGGCCTTGCTGGGCATCCGGGCCAAGGTGCAGTCTACCAGCCTCTGTCGCTTCAGGCTCCCAGGCTGAGATGCATCCCTATGGCCTCTGTTGCCTTGGGGTTACCCAGCTGAGGTGTGGTCAACTGGCCTCTGTCACCTCGGGTCACTCTGGCTCCTTCCCCTCTCGCCAAGGCAAGGCCACTCTCAAGAAGATCCTGGCGCATCCACCCCATTCCTCTCCTCCTCAATGCACCGCCATCCGCACCCCCAATCCTTGCTTTAAATAAATAAAATTATATAGGCAGATTCAGCTAAAAGTGGCCTTTATTGGGAGTAGACTCAAAGTCAGAATAGAATTACAAACTGAGGCCAATGGGGCTGACCTCGCTTTGATATACTTCCTAAAAAGGCTAAATAATTGTAGGTAATGAGGGGTGCAAAAAGCCTTTAGAATTGATGGCATCCAGGAAACTCAACGGAGAAACGGAGGGGAACTTCAAAACAAACAACCAATCAAATAAATAATTTATTTAATTTTATTCTGTTATTATTTTTATTAGGAAAATCCTACTCAGAATAATGGAATTGCAACTATTGATGCACACAAATCTCATAATTCCCAACCTTATGAGATTCATGTATAATTTTCAATCATTACACTACCCCCTTGTAAAATGGAAATCCCGGCGGATTCAGACCTAAACTGGCAAGGCAGGCGTGCAGCAACCAACAACTTTTTTGACAGGGGACCTTTTTCGCGAGCAGCTTGAGGAAATTGACTGGAAATCCAGAGACCCTGGATCATATTACGGGAACTCTGGAGGTTTCCTGGTGGGCACAAGAGACCATCAACTTCCAGAAGTCCAGCCCACCCCCCAAGAACCCATCCCCTTTGTTGGAAGGCCCTACAAACCAACGAAAGGGACTGATGACCCACAGCAATGTATGGGACATCAACTGCGGCCATCTTGTGGGCTGGCTGGTACCACAGCCCGCCAAAGTAAATTTGACTTTGGAATAATGTAATGGATAGGGCTCTCAATGCCCAGCCTGTCACCAGCCCTAAACGACCACCCCCATATGTGGCTGTACCAACTCTGAATGGTCCTGTCCAAATGGATGGCCTTGCCAGGCATCTGGGCCAAGGTGCGGTGCACCACCCTCTGTTGCTTTGGGCCCCCAGGCCAAAGTGCATCCCTATGGCCTCTGTCACCTCGGGGTTACCCGGCTGAGGTGTGGTCAACTGGCCTCTATCACCTCAGGCCACTCTGGCTCCTTCTCCTCTTGCCAGGGCAAGGCAACTCTCAAGATGATCCTGGCGCATCCACCCCCTTCCTCTCCTCCTCATTGCACCGCCATCTGTACCCCCAATCCTTGCTTTAAATAAATAAAATTAAATAAAACAGATACAGTGAATAGCAGCCTTTATTGGGAGTTAACTCAAATTTCAGAATAGAATTCCAAAGTGAGGTCCAATGGGGCTGACCTTGCTTTGATATACTTCCTAAAAAGGCTAAATGAATTGTAGGTAATGAGGGGGTGCAAAAAGCCTCCAGAATTGATGGCATCCAGGAAACTCAACGGAGAAACGGAGTGGAACCTCAGAACAAAAAACCAATAAAATAAATAATTAAGTAATTTTATTCCGTTATCAACCTGAATAGGAAAATCCTACTCAGAATAATAGAATTGCAGTTATAGATGCTCACGAATCTCATAATTCCCAACCTTATGAGATTCATGTATGATCGTCAATCATTACAGAGTTGGGACAATTACCTGACCCACCCACAAATGATCACACATAACCAAGAGGCCTGAAGCACCCCATTAAGTGAGATCTTGGCCCTGACACTCATCTGGGCCCCATCCTCACTTTGCTCTTACCATAGATTGTATAGAAGGACTTGTGTCGCCTCCTGTTGGCCTGCAACCTTATTCATCTAAACCCAAAGGCCAGCAACTGCTGACCAAAGGATTTTTATCCTCACTGCCTCCCTCGCCATTGTGGGTTGCCCCGCAAGACTTGTGATTGCCCCCATCGCAACCATTTGGTTTGCCTTGAGGCCTTTAACGTTGTTAGACTTTTGCTTAAAGAACGTTCCCACTAGAGCTCCGCTTGTCCAAATCGTTCAGACCACTGTGCCCAAGGCATTTGGGCTCTCCACTGGGTGCTCACGCACCCTGATTGGGAGCCCAGTCTAATCTTTATCATCCAGATCCATGACATACCCCAAAACTGACATATTTCTCACTGTTTGGTATACCATGTAGCAAAGGCATTCAGCCAGTTTATAGTTATGACTCCCATTACTTACTGCGAGGAACGTGACCAGACTGACCCCCAAATTGGACTTACTTGAGGAAAAATTGCCATACCCTTCAACGGCTATTTTCTAGCCATCGCTTGACTATGGCCAGAAAGCTTGTCAGCTGGGATTCTTCTGAAGGGAAGCAACTCTGGTTTCTGGAAACCCATAGAATATACATCACCTCTCCTCATATTGTGCACTAGACCCTGAAACCTCCTTGTCTGAAAGCAGACCTGGCTGAGCATATGCAGTCAGGATCTCTGGCCATGCAGATGACTAGAGTATAACTTAACCCTGGTTGGTATGCTTTATACCTTAGGAGAATAATTCTCAACACAGCACCCTAGGCAGGATACTCTGTAAAGATGTGTTTTGCTGTCTCCTCCCCTCCGCACACCTTACAGGAATACAGAAGGTTATTCTTCTTATGCTTATTCCACTTACTTAAAGTCTCTCCAGTGACCAAGTTGTTGCTGAGGAGTTGGAAGAGAAAGTTCTGAATTGGTATATATCAACATCCCTTAACCCTCCTCTCCCACAGGTCCAGGAGGCAAGGTCGCATTTTAAATGTGAGGGACAAGTATGTCAAGCATAGCTCTCTGTCTTGTAACTTCTGGAACCTGGCGGTTGTGGACTATGGGAGGCAGACATTATCACCACCTCCCACCTTTAGCCATACCCAAAGGACGTAGAGGCTTTCCCACATGGGTTATCTCCAGCCTTCTCTTCCTCATGGGAACACTTATCAATCCTACTCTCCAAGACCTTCTTAACAGGTTTCCTCATCCTCAAATGCAGCCAGAAAAAGAATTGCTTCCCTTCAGCAAGAATTCAGTTAAGTTGCTTCCACAACATCCCATGCATTTTTTACCAGCACTTTGGAGGCACTGGCAACAAAATTAGCTGCTTCCACCATAAGCACTCTTTGGCTATTTCCATCAAGGAGGTCCTCCCAGTGAACCACCCCAATAAAGTGCTTGAGGGACTTGCGCAGACGAGGTTCCATCTCCAGCCCTCAAGCTCCTCACCTAAAGGGAATTTCCCATATCCTTTCAATGATCCACTCTCCACCCTCCAATCTACCCTTGTTTTCTGCCCAAGCTCTAATGTAATCCTTCCAGTAGCCTGGTAGGCTCCCCACGCTTGGAATGGCCCCTTGATTGATGCCCCAGATGACATTAAGTTCCTTGTTCGATTTGTCCTTACAAGATTATAAAGTTAGTCCTCCACTATTGGAGCCCAACAAATAGACTTTCCCTCCCAAGCAACCCGTGTGATTCACTTCAGCTGAAGTGCTTTGACCATACTGATAACATATAAGACCGATGCATCCACTCTTCACCTCCTGTCACATGTTAGAATAACTGATTGTTGATGCCCGCCCTTTCTAGATGAACTGGATCACTGAACTCTGCATTCTTTTATGTAAGATACCAGCAATGAAACAAATATGGCAATGTACCATAATCTAGAAATAATGAACTGTTCGTGACAATGGCCCTTCCATAATGAGAAAGATTGAACCATTGTCATTTCCAAGCCACTTTTCTTAGGTCTGCTTCAAGTTTAAGCCGGATTTCATGAAGCGACGCCCGCCCAGGGATGGGGCACTTGAGGTACAGGAAGACCTCCCCAGTTGACATCCAGTGGATTGAGCTCTTTAATGCCACATCTAATGTTGCTAAACTACTGATGGGCCAAGTCCTGGATATTAACAGATTGATCTTTGCATTGCTTGCATTCTGATACATTTTCAGATTGTTCATCAACACCTTCTCCTCCTCCTATGAAACATAAATCCACGTATCATTCACAAACATTTAGTGAGAGTACTCCTTAAAGTTGATGTTAAGTTTCCTCTGGTCTGACTTCCTGAGTGCCACCGAAAGGGTCTCTATTGCAAAAACAAAGAACAAGGGAGATATAGAGTCTCCCTGACGCACGCCCATAAACATCTTAAAAGAATGAAAAAGACCCCATTGATATTGATAACCAATGTGGCTTCCCCATATATCGCTTTAAGAAGTCTCAAAAACGTCCATTGATTCCATACCCTACTCAACACTTATCAGAGAAACTCACAATTCACCCAATCATATGCCTTTTCTTGATCAAGAAACAGTAGCCACCCCCTTTGGTCATACTTTTTACTTACCCACTCTTCTAATAAGTGAAGTAACATCAAATTGTCAGATGTTGAGCGTCCTGTAATAAACCCATTCTGCTCTTCCTGAAAACATCCGCCACAAAGTCTTTGATCGATTGGTTGAGATCTTCATTTAGATCTTATAGTCAACATTAAGCAGAGTCAAAGGCCAAAAGTTCCCATAAAAAGGATAGATCGCCCTTTTTTATACAACACCACCACGCCTTTTTAAAACTCTTGCTCGATTTTACCAGAGACTAGGAGTTGATTATAGAGCTCAGTTAGCATTTAAGAAATTTCAGCATGAAATAACTTATAGGGCTCGAGGATCAACCCATCCTCCCCAAGAGCCTTGCCATTCTTACCATTGTAGATGGCGTCTGACACCTCTGACTTGCGGATCTTGCTACATAGTTGCTGCTGAGTCTCTTTTAGAAGTACCCTCAGTCCGTTTGTGAATACTTTAGATGCCTCTGGGTCATTCTTCAAGAACCATAAAAGTCCTCATAATAGGGCTTGGCCACATAAGGCTTTTGAGCTGCATCCTTCACCTCAACTCTCTCATCACAAAGTGACAAGATCTTTGCTGATAAACTATATTCCCTACTGCCTTGCGGAGTAGAGCCACTTTGCTGTTAGAGTCCTCATCCCACCTATACTTTCTTTATTTGAGGCAATCCACCATGAACACTCCCATCAATTTTGCATATAATTCAGCCTTGGGAGTAAAGTAGATGCCCCCATGACCTCAGCCTGCTTGCAGGTGCCTTTGAAGCTCCTCTCCAAGGTTTTATACTTCAAACGCGTGACCCCTAGCTGCCTCCAAAGGTTTCACATGCCATCTTGAGATCAGCCTTAATCTGCAACTATTTTACTGATGCATCTGGATTCCTTATAATCTGGCTTCTCCACCATCCCAACTTCTTCCTCATGTTTCCTGAAGTGGAAACCACCTCAGGAGTTCTGGGTTCAGTCTCCTGATCCCTTTCCCTGCAGAAGCAAACTGAGGGTCACTTATCTGCAGTTCAAGGGGCCCGTGGTCTGAAACACCTGGATCATGATTCTGAAGGATCAACTTGCAGCGAAACAGGAGAGGCTGAAGCACCAGCACAAGGTCAATGTGAGAGAAATGATCCTCCTGGACGTGAGTCCACCCACTCTTCCTCCTTACCACATCCTGCTCTCTACACATCCAGTAGGCCAAGGTCAATCATTAAACTGACTAACTTGTGGGCTCCAGGATCATAACTCAAGTTGCCTGAAGCCTCAAACTGTCGTTACTAAAGCAGACACAGTTTATGTCTCCCCTCGGCACTACTGACCACCCAATGCCTTCCTTCTGAATCCTCAGGTCAACCTTCTGGAAGAAGGCCTTCCTTTCAGACCAAGAATTGGGAGCGTATAAGCTGATAAACCAAATTAATTCTTCTCCAAACAATGACATCACTGACACTGATCTTCCAGAAACCAATAACCTTTTGTCCATATGTTGAATTTTAGGATTTATTAAAGCTCGCTGAT
The DNA here is from genome assembly GCA_022478985.1 of Massospora cicadina. Lineage (NCBI taxonomy): Eukaryota > Fungi > Entomophthoromycota > Entomophthoromycetes > Entomophthorales > Entomophthoraceae > Massospora > Massospora cicadina. Next base: position 209,090 of record JAKSZP010000041.1, on the reverse strand, counting down.
GCTTATTTATGCCTAAACTATAACAATTAGGGGATGAAAACCTACTTATTTTAATTTAAATAAAATACTAATAAGATTTAAAAACTGGGTTTTTATGTAACTTTATTAGTAGAAATAATGGGATAGGAGAAAATCAACCCTATCAATATTGACCCTTCAGTATTTAAGCTATATTGAGGATTGAGGGGAACTCAAGGATAGGCTTGGAATAGCTTAGACTAGTCCAAATTAGGAAATATAATAAGTATCCTATCAAAGCTTGGTATACTCACTTACTTTGAATGAACAACGAAAGGGGAATTATCGCTGAACAAAACATACCTGTGGGGTAATAATTTGGTAAACTTCAGCCAATCCCAATTTGAGAAAGTTTTTGCACCTTGGGGGACCCCACCAAGCCTACACAAGGCGGTGGTCCCCGCATAGGTGCTTGAAAAGACCTGGTTGTGGTTGGGGGATTACTATTCTATGGACGCCCCAGGGTCTGCCGCGTGTCCAGAGTAATCAGACTGCTCAATTTTGAATTTATTGCCCATTAAGGATTTGAACTTGTGTTACCCCAATTTGCAGAATTCCACCGAGAATTAGCCAGGGTCTTTTGGCCAATATCAGCGTTAGTATTATTTTAATCAATTTTCTTAAAAATCACAGACTTGTAAACGTCTGACATTTCCTCTTTTTGGCCAAGTTTTATCCCCAACATTCTTATTATGAATCCTGAGAGGCAAATGTCCGACACCATCACCTTGACCTCTTCCGTTTACCAGACCAAAATACCCCCTTTGGTTTCTCCCCTCCCTCTTTCCCTCTCCTAAGGGTGAGTCTGAGTTTGGTTGATCCACCAGGTGAGAGTAAAGTGATTGCTTCAGTGGGAACTGGTAAGACCAGTCCTCCTCCCTCAGGTTTGGACTTAGTCTCAGTGCAGAAGCTGATATCTATTCCATGTTGTTGCAATCTGAGTTTCACCCTCTGCCGCTGCCTGAAGACATTAAGACCCCAAATGTTAGAAAATTTAATCCTGATTGCCATAGCTTCAAAATCTAAAAGGCTTCTGTGGTAGGTTCCGGGGGTCCCATCCTTTTACACCTCAGCTGGTTTAGCAGGACCATGTTCTTCCTCCCCTTTCCAGTACTAGACTGGTCTGGGGGTGATGGCTGCTCAGTCACAGCAGCCTCCAGAATCTTGTCATTGACAGGGTCCCTGACAGACCTTCTGCTTCAGTTGGAGGCATTGGATTAGAAGGCCCTGGCCCACTATTGCTAGCAGGCAGTACTTCCCTCACCTCCGCCGCTTACCCTATAGGCCTCAAGCGTTCTGTCACACCCACATCCCTAATGGCCGCCCACCTCTTACATGATTGATGATGGGGAGAACCTCATCCGTTTGGGTGGCAGCCCTTTTTTAAAACGTCATTTGCGGATTAGAAAAAGCGCTACTAAGCTCGATTTGGAGTCTAACATCTTCCAGCGCCTTCCAGGTCTGCTTCAACTCCTTCCTGACCTTCCTAACGTTTTTCAGCACCTTGATCACAGCCTCCAAATTGGCGTTGCCAGCCGCCGCCGCCTTCTTTGCCTTGGCTGACAACTCAGCTAGCTTAGTCAACACCATCTTGACCGCTAGCTACTCTTTCTCTGAGGGCAATATGGATGGCGCCCCCTCTCTAAGCCCATTAGGATTGGCCAATGCCACAGGAGTTTAGCCTGAGGACATTTGGATCTGACGTGCCCATTCTAGCCACACAAGAAGCACCTGTCCAGCGGCACTACAGGGACACTCCAGGTCCTCACAGTGAAAGAGAGTGGCAACTCCCATATGACTTTGAAAGTTTAACTTTCAAAACCAGTCCCCAGGGCCTACGATGAACTTTCAAGCTACCGTCCTTCTGCTTCAAGTTCTTTACCAGCCTGTTTTCATTAAAGAAAATCACTCTTTCAAAGCCTTTAAGCTGAGATATCATGGCCCCTCTAGTGGCAACATGTGGTACTTCCTCATAGTGAACCTTACAATCTTAGTGCCAATGTCAAGACATATGTCGTCTTTGTTCTTGGCGCTCAAACCGGCAGCCAAAACCTAATTCTTTTGAAGCTTATACTGAAAAGTCATAAGTATCAACCCATGAGTTAAATGTGAAATATGGAGTGGGGCGAACTCACAAACCTCAAACATGCATCCCATAAGCATCTCCTTAGACCACCCAGTCTTCATTTACACAGCGTGAGTCCTTTTGAGGCTCTCCATCATGCTTTTTATCAAATCTTTTGAGGGGCCAGAGTTCCCTGCTTTTAAAAGCTTTGGTATGACCACAAATTTATTAGTGGTCACCACTGCAAAAGAGACCAAAGCCTTCTGTGCAGCAGGGTCCACCCCCACTGGTTTGTTAACGGAGTTGGTCTTTCTGGTCTGTTTTTGTAATAAACTTTGCTCTCTGGGCCCTTTTTGTGTAGGAACCAATGTAGCCCTTTTGGTTCAGTCCATCAATTTGGTACGTGAGTGCTATTGACTTTTGCTGGCCCAATGTAAGCCCACGTAAGCTACTGGCCGCTATCCAGGTTTCAGGACAACCTAGAAACCCGCAGTGTCTATTGTAGACAGGTGGGCCGAAGCACAGACAATCAGGATTGCCCAACCTTGTCACTGAGACCTGTTTTTGCAGCGCTCCACTTTGTAGGAAAGCGGTGTTACAGATGATATTTCTGACTCTTGCCTCCCCCTTCCTGTCTATATTATCCTCAAAAGGAGAGTGAAAGAACCCGCAAGAACAAGTTTGATTGCAGTCATTAGCTTCCATCCTACACCTCTTTCAGACCATTATAGGACACTTTTGTAGTGCCTCTCTGGGTTCTGGTGTTGGCTGCTCACCCATGTTTCCACAGGCTTTCCTTGGTCATGCCACGTGAAGGCCCCAGCTTACCATACCTAGCTCCCTTCAACTTTATTCTCAAAATCATCTCATTTAGTCTGGTTTCTTGTAATTTCAGAACGAATTTTACTTAATTTTTTTCTATTAATTTTCTGAAGTTTTTCACTTCTCCATATAGAGTATTATATGACCCATTGATGGAAGTACCTTCTTTATTAAGATTATCAATATGAATATAACTGGTCAACTGAGTCTTAAATTCCATGTTTTCTGTTTAATGACCGTCAACGTTTGTGCACTAAAAGTTGATTTTCTCGGTGAAATCATCCTCCATATTAAAATTTAAGCGTTTAGCCTTTGGTACTGATCATAAAGGCCATTATTATTAATTTGGTATACTTGGCATTCATTACAAAGTTTCATAAAGTCTAAGACCCATATAGAAGTCTGAGTTACGCTGTTAACCAAGACGTCAGTATCTCCTCTTTCTTCCAAGAAAGTTTTAAACACAGGGCACGATCTGTAATCTAACTCTTGCACTAATTCATTACTCAACTATTGGACTAAGTGGACAAGTTGTGGTTTGCTTCCAGGTTATAGTGACCTCTTATAAGTCAGCTTTCAGACGTTCATTCAATATCTGCACCGCCTGGCTTAAGTTTCATGAGAAATTGACCAAGTCAGTGATGGCCACATGATGGCGGGTGATATTCATCTATGTGTTTCTAGTGTGGTATGCACAAACTCAATTAAATTGGGCAATGTTTTCAAACTTAATTAAACTATGTATTATTTTAAGCTATGCCTAATTTATGGTGTGACAAATATCTTGCCCAAAACAGATGTTATTGACATTGATGATAAAAAAGATTGATTAAGTTGTCCGTGGGTCCTTACCCCATGTTATAAAATTGGTGGTACTTGAGAGATACGCTGACGATTTTGCACAGGGTTCAACCCATTGAGCAATTAGGACCAACTATATGATGATAGTTGTCCTCGACATGACAGAATAAACATATAAACAAATAAATATGGAGCACTCGCTTCCTCAACTCTCTTTTATTTCTTGTATTATTACAGCAGATCCTCGCTGCTATACTTACTCTAAAACACTAACAACTTAACTTCCTCTATCATCTCATCCTGCTTGTATGGTAATGACTTCAGATGGTACCGCTTTCATGACTTAGTAATTCACTTTGCTGTATCTCATTGGTTCCACCAATTATTCATTTGTCAATTTACAATCGCCCAATTTGGCTGATTTCCCAACAATCCCAATATTGCCTCATTCTGAGGTACTCAATAAATCTTAATCATAACAACTCGGCAGATTCCATCCATTTTACCATATCGACTTAGTGCTTATCATCCAGTCATATTGGAATTGTGACATTACCCCCTTCTTGAATGGATGATAAGGCTCATATTTCTTATATGCACAGAGAAACTTCACATGCACTAAGTTGATGATTTGACTGCTAATGGGGTCCTTAATAGTATATGCGTTGACCCCAGTTTTCTCAATGACTTAAAATGGACCAATCCATATACTTACTAGCTTGTGTTTCCGCCCAAACCCATGCTGGTCGTGGAAGAGAACCATGTCGCCTTCCTTGAACTGTGCTAACCTGCTGTGACATACCTGATCAGCGGCCTGATTCCTAATCTTCTTGGCTAAGCTGAAAAAATAGGCTTCAGTTTGAAATTTGATCAGAATATTTGCAAGGTTAGTCAAATAGCAATGGGGTTCCACTCCGCCAGTGTATTCCACACATGCATAAAGTAACGCCGGAAGAGCTGGATGTCAACCATATAGTAATTTGAAGGAAATTTTTCCTATGGCGGAAGGGTAACTGATGTTATAGGTAAACATGGCAGTGGAAAGAAGGGAGGTCCAATCAGATGGTCGATCTGTTATTAATTTTTGCAGGATATTCACCAGAGTCCCATTCACACGCTCAGCCATTCCATTATATTCAGGGTGGTATGGGGTCATTAGAACCCCACAGATACCCATAAGCTCGTTCAGTTTGGGGAGGATATGCGAGGTGAAATTGGTTCCGTTATCAGTGAGAATAAACTGAGGGCATCCATGTCACTGTTAATACACTCCATCACAAACTTAGCCACTGTAACAGCCCCAAGTCTCATATTGCCCTTTCTTCGACTCACTGGGTCAGATGGTTGATAGCCACAAGCATGTACTTACACCGGTTAGCTCCTGTTGGCAAAAGATCAACGACATCCAGGGAAACAGTATGACAAGCTTCTGGGGTTTCACTACCTGATAAGAAGTCTTACGGCGGAATGGCTTCTCCACTTGGCACTGATGGCAACAAGAAATGGTTTTTGAGCACGTCAAAGTTCATATTTCCCAATAGTACTGAGGACACAACAACTCCATTGTCTTTCGCACTCCGCCATGTCTGATTGCCTTGTGGGCGCTCATAATAATTCCCAGCTGGTATGAGGGTTGTGGAAAATTCACTATAAAAATCACCAATCCACTTGTACAGTTCCCCATTCTGTTGGAAAGTATTCATTTGCATCTCATTTAATGCTTTGATCACTTGGGGTGGTTCGTCATCATACTTTCCGCTGATCATCTTGTCATCCATCACATCGCTGAGGTCCACCATCACCGCAACAGTTGGCAATCAAGATAAACAGTCAGCGTTCTGATGATTTGATACTGACCAATGAAGGATCTCAAAATCATAAGCCTGCAGCTTAAGAGCTCATCAAGCTAAATGGCCTTCAGGTTCTTTGAGGTTCTGCAACCAGCGTAATGATGCGTGGTCTGTTACAACTTTGAACTTTACCCCATGCAGGTAGACTCTGAATTGCTTATATGCGTAGATCACTGCTAAGCACTCTTGCTCAATCAAAGTATAATTATGTTCATGGCTATTCAGACTTCGGCTGCAGTACGCCACTGGGTGCTCCTCCCCTTCATCATCTTTTTGGGACAAAACTGCCCCCACAGCAGAAAGAGATGCATCAGTTTGTACAATAAATTCCTTTTTGAAATTTGGGTAGCGTAACACAGGTGCACTAATTAGTGCCATTAGAAGTGTATCAAAGGGTGCATTGGTGCCATTCCATCCATTTGAACATTTTATCCTTCTTTAGCAGCTCAAACAGCGGCCCTCCAATGCAACTGAAATTGGGTATGAAGCGTCAGTAATAACCCACCATCCCCAAAACACCTAAATGTCCCATTTACTAGCTGGCTTAGTCATCTTCTGAATAGCTTCCACCTTGGCTGGTTGGGGTCTCAGCCCAATAGCATCCACCACAAAACTGAGGTATTCTAACTGATCCTTGAAGAAGTGACATTTTCTGGGCTTGATCTTGATATTGGCTTTAGCCAGTCGGTGAAATACCTCTTCTAAATGGGTAAGGTGCTCAGTAAATGTGCGCGAGAAGATACTAATATTGTCAAGGTACACAAGAACACATGACAGCTTCAGATCCCCCAGAATGGTGTCCATTGCTCGTTGGAATGTAGCTGGGGCATTACATAGCCCTTATGGCATATGAGTTGGTTTAAAAAGCCCTTTGGATGTGATTACAGCGCATTTTTCTTGTTCCGCCAGGGGCAACTCAATTTGCCAATAACTAGATATCAAACCCATTGCCAAAAAATAGCGAGCTCCACCTAACCAATCCAGCGCATCATCAATCCTCGGAAGAGGATTGAGTCCTTCTTGGTGATACTATTAAGCTTCTGGTAGTTGATTACTACACGGTTAGTACCATCCTTCTTTTTAACAATTAAGACAGGTGAAGCCCACGGACTCTTAGATGGTTTGAGAATTCCCTGCACTAACAGCTGGTTAATCTCCGCATTGACAACTTCTTCCACTGACCTTGATTGGCGGATTAGCCGAGACCTAATGGGGGGATGATCCCCAGTGTCCAGCTGATGGATAACCCCCCCAAGCGCACCCTAAATTGTGGTTGTCAACAGCAAAGATATCTTCATATCCTCGAAATAAGGATTCTATTTGATCTCTTTGGTCTTCTGTTAGCCCCATTAAGTTTTCTCGCGGTACAACTGCCATTACACCAGGCTGTGTTTCAATGGGTAGGCCAAATTCATCCAAAGAACTGAACTCATGAATCTGGAGGGCCTCTTCAACTGGAATAAAATGTAAGTACGCCACTATTTGGTGTTAGCGGATTTTCATTGGTTTATTCTGAAGATTTGCGACTAAGACCTTGATCTCCTCATGTCCCAGAAGTATAATGCCTGGGGTCACATGGGGATCAAGCCACATTTTATGATAGGGCCCAAGGACCTCCCCATAAAGCCCAGCAGGCACTTCCACTTCTAACTAAGTGTTTATGATACTTTGTGTCCAGAGGGAATAGATATAGGGCCCACAGCTCTAAGTGGTAACCCTTGATATTAATAAATTTGATTAGGAAGGGCCCGTGTCTTATGCTTAAGCTGATGATAACGAACCAAAACCACCCCATCACCATATGCAAGGTTAATATGACTCATGTGTACTGGATCTTTTGGCATCCCACTGGAGGTAAAGTAGATTGGGATCTGCTGCCCCAGAATTTCAAATGTCTCTTCGGTCATATCAACAACAAACCAATAGTGGCGCATAAAAGCAGTTCCAATTAAAAGGTCATAGTTATTGTTTGGTAGCACTATGGCTGGGGCTACAATGACAATTGACCCGAATTGCAAAGGTAGTGCACTGTATGCTCCTTCAGAAACTGTGTTTCCGTGCCTGCAGTCCCATACACCATATGATGTTCCACGTCAGGTTTTAATGACAGCCTTGCTACCAACCTTGTGGACACTATGTTGATTGGGGCACCTATATCTTTTTTTTTAGTACTAGATGGTTGGGGCACCTATATCAACTATTGCACGCACTCATGTTTTTGCTACAACAGTGTCATAGTAAGTAGACTCAGCATAAGATGCATTCAAATTATTTATAACATGGACATTTAAATGATTTTTTAAGGAAGCTCATAGTACCCTTCCCTACTTTAGAGTATTCTTTAACAATATCATCCACAGGGAAGGCCACGCTCACTTCAACCAAAAGAAGCGCTTCAGCTAATGTATCTGGTTCATTGGTAGAAAGGTGATTAAACATTTAACAAGAAAAAGGCATGGGTTGTTCCTGGGATCTTGCTTCCGCCATGTTCATGGATTGCGTTTGTGTCAGCACATTCACCCCTCCAACATGTCACTGATATAAGAAGGCGTCATTATACTGAGGAACTTCCACTGAAGGTACAGAAATAGGTTCCGGTGGGACGTTTTGGGTCATAATAGTGGAGGTAGAGAGTCCCATCTCTACTCCGCTCTGACTTTTCCCTGGTGGTACTGCTCCTGCGGTAGGTACTGAACCTGACATTTGCGACAACTTCTAGCCAGGTGCCCAAAGTGACCACATGAAAAGCAATTGACCCCAGAAAATCTGCGACCTTGATTGTTGTAAATCGAGCCACCCCAAGGGTTGAGCTAGAATTGAACTTGAATTGATGATAAGGCCAGGGGATGCTGACCAATTGCTGAACAAGGAAGGATGATTCCTCCAGAAAAAAGGCTAGCAGCGGAGGTGCTAGGTTTCCACTCTATATTGGGTGAAGGGAAATTAGCGGATAGACGGCGTAGAATTTGAACAAATTTGAGCAAGAAAACGTCAATTTCTAAATATGGAGCCAATGTATCAAAAAGAGCTCTCGGTATGGTTTCACAGCAGAGGTCAATGCTATGCTTATGTCACATTCAGTTAAAAGCCCTGCACCAATTAACACATGGGCTTCCATTAAGAATTGATCAGCAAAGGCAGTGAGGGTCTCGTTAGGCTGAAACCCAAGGTAAAAACTCAGCCTTTCATAGCGCCATTTTTGAAGTTCCTCCAAACAATTTACAGCACAGTATCCTTCACTTTTTGATAGGTAAAGGAACTGCTTGGAAGATAGCAAGTAACTTAGTTGGCGCTTCCAAGATCCAAAGTGGACATTAGTAATTTGGCTTTACGCCGATCTAATACCCCTTCTACTGCAAACTAAAATCATTTAAAAAAACCCATGGATGTTCCCATCATGGTCAAACGGAGGCAGCTTATCAATACAACACCCTTGCAGAAATTCCTTTTTCCAATTGAGCACAGCGTCTAAAGCAAGCTTGAGTTCTGCATAGTCAACAGTTGCAGTGTGTTGAGATGATTCCTTAGTGAAGCAAGCTGTATATGACATGACTTGCAACTGAGGAACGCTTGTTAGTCTATGTGATTGATCAATGGGCCCCCTGTAGTGAGCACCACTGTTTATAAAATTGGCGGTACTTGAGAGATACGCTGACGGATTTTTGCACAGGGTTCAACCTACTGAGCAATTAGGACCAACAATATGATGATCATTGACCTTGACATGACAGAATAAATGTATAAACAAATATGGAGCACTTGCTCCTTCAACTCTCTTTTACTTCTTGTATTAATACAGCAGATCCTCGCTGTTATACTTACTCTAAAACGCTAAAAACTTAGCTTCCTCTATCATCTCATCCTGCTTGTATGGCAATGACTTCAGATGGTACCGCTTTTATGGCTTAGTGATTCACTTCACCGTATCTCATTGGTTCCACCAAATATTTATTCATCAATTTACAATCACCCAATTCAGCCGATTCCTCAATAATCCCAATATCGCCTCATTCTGAGGCACTCAATTAATCTTATTTGTAACCACTTGCCAGATTCCATCCGTTTCACCATATTGACTTAGTGCTTATCATCCAGTCATATTGGAATCGCAACACCCCGTCTGAAAACCTCTATAAAAGTCGCTTTTCTTCTTGTTCCAGTTCCTAATAAGAAATGGGTTTATTAAGGTAGTTAAAAATGAGTCAGTTTTTTAAGTTGATTTTAGACACAGTCATTTTATTGTTCCCAGTAGGCCTAGTAATAGTTCTGATAAATTGATAAGGGTTGGGGTTATTCCCCTGATCAGCATGATCATCATCTGCCATCCCAGCCATGAGCACCACTGTTTAAGTTTTTACTACTTCAGAAGGCTGGTAAAATTCTGCGGATAAAAAGGTTGTTATGAACGTCTATTGTATGAAGAAAATAGACCAGATGGTGACATGTGAAAATATACTTCTTAAATATAAGACTTGAGGCTGTATTCCCCTGTCAATTATTTGTATGGTGGCTTTCTACCCTGATCTTCCTGACTAACAATTAAATCCTTGAAATATTACAACGAAAAGTATTGAATGCAAAAAGCTTGTATCTTTAAACTACAAGATTAAATCATATTTATTGTAAAAATTATGGAGATTTATATATAGGGTTACTTCTAATGCTTTCTGAATCTTTGCCTATGGTTCCTCTTCTTCTGCTACCACTTATCAGTGGCTCGTGCCTAAGGTTTCTGAGGGTCTACTCCACATTTGAGGCTTCCAGAAGTATCCAGCTTTGCCTTGTAGTTGTTATTTTTCTGACATAATTATTTTAATATAACGTCTACTCTGATGCATCTTAAAAATGCTAAGCCATCACTCCTTTGAGTAATGGTAGCACATACCAAGACAAATTATGTCATAATTAACAAATAATGTAATCATAACTTAATTTAATATTATTTCTGATATTGACTTAACCAAAAAAGCCTCAATATCGGGTCATTGAGCCAAGTATAATTAAGTGGAATTACTTGGTCGCATATCCTATGTTTTAATTAGACTTTAAATAAATTTAGATATTAATTGCTTGATATGTTCAACATGAGGTATAATAAATTAAATGTAGATAATACTATTATCTTTTATATCTAATATACCTAACTATTAAGATCCAATAAAACATCTAACACTCTCCTCCAGGGACCTCAGCAAAAAAGTATATATGAGCCGTGGTAACTTCATGGTGACTATTGTGGGAGTAGTACTGATACTAGCAGTATTAGTAAAACACTTGTGGAATTAATCAATAAAATCTTGAGCATGGGTGCAATCTCAAGCTGGAACTCAGTTATTTTCCCAGCATTAAACCCCTTCCATGGTACAAGGTGCACCAGCCTTCTTTTCAACCATTAAGAGGCCACAATCTTATCCACTTACCACTTCAGTGTCCCATCCACAAGGTAGGGCTCTGGTAGCTTCAGAGGGGTCCCTCAAACCGAGGGAATTTGCTCTCATGGAATGTGGCAGAGAATCAGAACTTTGGTCAGAATCCAACTAGTGATAGGCATGACCATCATTTCTAAAAATGCGGTAGGGTCCTATCCTCTTGGGTCCCATTTTCTTACATGAATGCTTTATATGAATAGTTCTGGTGTCAAGAATTATCAGATCACCCTAAAATACTCAAACACCTCACATTTATCATTAGTGTTCTCCTTGTAAGTCTTCATAGCCATGTTAAATTTTTTATTTACCTCCTGATGTACTTTTTCTGATAAGCTTGTTAAAAACCACAACAGCTTACACCTTAAACTGCAGCTAGGTTCCATCTTGAATGAGTAATTATAATTGTAATTGTTAAAGAAGGAATGGCACCCTATAAAATAATTATGGGTGCTATTATATCTGATTTGTGCCAGAAAAGGTGGGATGACTAATCTGAGTAATCAGCTGATGTGTAACATCTTAAAACTTTTCTAGGCATTGGTTCACTCATTCAGCTTACCCATCGGATTAGATGAAAGGCAGTTGAATGGCAGGAGCTATCTGGAGAGACTTAAAAAACTCTTCCCTGAATAATGATATGAATTGAGGTCCATAGTCACTGATGACTTCTCTAGCCACGCCATGCGCAGAGAAAATTAAGGGAACAAAAAAATTAACCAAAATGGGTTGCAGTTACTGTGATATTTCTTGTGATGAAGGGGCCAAGCCTAGTGAAACATATCACTACCATGATGTCATCATAACACTCAAATTCTGTTAACTCCACAATAAAGCCCGCTGAGAGGAATTCCAAGGCCCTTTTGCTTTACGTCCTGGTATCAACAATCCCTATAGGAGCTGATAGGTTTGTTTCTATCATGTCAAGCAATGCACTCCTTGTATAACATGAAGCTTATGCTGAAATTCTCACCCAGTTATACATGCAGTGGATAAGCTCAAAAGTTTTCACCTTCTCTGGATGCCCCATTGTTACCCCATCAATACGCTCATTGATTATATCCAGGCGAAGAGGTTCAAAGAAAACTTATAAGCGTCCCTGGAACCATATCATCACATCTTTTACATGGTACCCCTTCACTAAGTCTCCCTGGTTCAAGTGAATTTGGAGCATAATGTTAAATATTCTGGACACAAAGATTGTGACAAGATGACCCATCTGAATAGACTATAATCTTCCAGGTTCTTCAGGAAAGTGAAACCAGGAGTACAGCAGACTGTAGATGAATTATTAGACTTAATCTATCCCAAATAAGTCACTAATTGAGTGTTATAAAGATTTAACTTCTTGGGGTTAGGATATAATACCAGATTGTGACTTAAGGCATCAGTTGGGACTCCATTTTTTTGCTTAATGGTGCTATGCTTAAGAAGCTCGACTTTCAATACTTGAGGACATTTAAAAAGCTTGACATATATATTGTTTAATTTTGGGATGCCAAATCACCACTTAGGTCACATAAGCTAGAGTATCTATCCTATGTTAAGTATGGTAAATGGACTTAATGAAGTCAAGTACCAAAACGAGATTTAGAATAAAAGATTTAACCTAATATATAATATAGAATAGGGTTCTTATGTCACATTTCAATATTAACCCCAAAAAAGAATACAATTATTAAACGAATATAGAGATAATCCAGATATAAGGCTCTTGGTCAGGTAATGCGATCCAGATTGTATAATGCCTTTGTAGCATATTATTGATATGGTAAAAATGTTGAATGTGCTAAGTCATATGAGACTTGGTATCATATAGGTTGATCTTTGGCAAACTCTTGACTCTTCCCTTTTGTATTTAATCTTAATTTATGTCCTCTTGTGCCGCCTAGTGCAATGGTCACCTGAAATTATGATGATCCTTCATTAGATTTGGCAGGATTTCATCTCAGGGTATCTTATGCTTGGATTAGTCAAACGGAATTTTCCTTTGTGTCAATTTGAGCCTTTTCTATTATTGATTTTCTTTATAAGTAAGTGTTGAAACTTCTTTAACCCACTTCTTAGGTCTAGATATCAGATCTGTTGTGAGTGTCAAAGGGGTGTTATTCTTCCCATTATGTTTGATTTCTTGATATCTGACATCACCCTATTCAAGAATATTGGCAGGGAGGTACCAATTTAAGGATTAGCTATGTACGCAGTTTATAGTCAATTCAGCTTTTGAAGGCTTAATTAAGTATTTGTCTCCACGTTTGTAGGTTACAGCATATGGCCCATACCAGATGGAAACTAGTTTACATCCTTGGGCGCTATACAATCGTGATAGTTTAAGGCTAAATTAAAATCTCAAAAGCGGGTAAAGGTAAGCGAGATGCATTTGATGCTTGGCCTTCTCTTGTGACCGTATTGATAGATTTGTCATAGCTTTTATTGAAGTTGTATGATCTGTGCTAAACTTTAAAATATTCAGGCTCTATAGTAATATCACTGGTAACTTCATGAGCTAATAGAGACAGAATTCAAGGTTCACTTCCATATAAAGCTTTAAAGGGTAACTTTTTGATGATTTGATGGAAACTTATCTTGTAAACCATCGCTGCACTTGGGAGATATTGGTTCCAATGTAGTATCAGTAGTAGCCATCTTGCATAATATTAAAACTAAAAGTTACATTCCTTCTCTCTACATTCCTGTTAGTTGATGGATTTTAGGAAGCTAAGAATAGTTGTTGAGTTTCATTGCTCGAAGCTAAGATTCTCACAACTCTTTAATTAAAATTTTCCCATTGTCTCATAGCTTTACTTGCGTGCAACTATGACTAGTAAATATTCTAGTATAAAAAAGTTAGTGGTAGCCTTGGAGGTCTGCGCGCACATGGTGATTGCTTTGACCACTTTGTGAAATAATTAATTCTTTATTAGATAGATCATTTTTCTACTGTGGATTCAGGTAGTGGACCTATGGCGTCTATACTGATGGTATGAAATGACTGCTGAGGGATCATGGGCTGTTACTTGTACTTAGCCTTATGCGGCATCTTTTTTAAAAATTATGCAAATGTTAAGAGTTCCACTACAGAGTCCGGTATTCCTCCCAATAGTAGTGATCCTTGACCCATTAGTAAGTTTTTCTGGCTCCTACATGTACTAAGGTATTGTGGGCTTCCATTATCACTGGTACCCATTCCAAAATCCACAATTAAGGTAGCCATTCAGTTAAAACTTTCTTTGTATAAAAATCCATCTAGAGCATTCATATTTAAAGTATCTAATTTAAAGTCTTTTAACTTGATTTATCTTTTTTAATCCCAAGAGTCTGGCTTCATAATAGGTTGTGTAACTATTCAGCTTCACTATTGTCAGGGCGTATTATGGTAGTCAATTAAGCCATCCAAGTGACATGTGCTTTGTTCCATCCTGATGGACAATATTCATGTCGTAGTGCTGAAGTTTGAGAGCTCAGTGAGCTAATCTTACCGTGGGATCTTTCATTTTTTTGCAGTCATTTTTGAGAAGTGTGGTCTGTAACAAGTGTAAAGTTTTTACTGTACAAGAAAAACTATAAATGTTTTACCACTGGAAGAACAGCTAAGCACTCTTTTTCCATGACACTATAAGTTTTTCTCAGCTTTGGATGCGTCTTGCTGTAATAGGATACTAGAAGGTCAATTCCTTCCTCATCCAGTTACAATAAGATGATGCCTACAGCTAAGTCAGAGGCATCAGTAAACAGGATGAAGGGCGTCCCATAGCCTAGATGTCATAGAATTGGTCAACTCTTTAATAAATACATCATGTTTTTAAATGAATTTCTCTGCTCTACTACCCACACAAAAGGTGTGTTTTTGGCAAGTAACCGGACAAAAAAATTGTTAAAGTTGAGCAAAATTAGGTTAATTTAAGATAATATCACATCATTCCAAAAACCTAAATGTCTCAGAGGCTCTTTGGCTCAATATTTTTGATATAGCTTCGACCTTATCATACAAGGGTTTTATTCCTTCCCTCAATATGCATGTCTTAAAAATATCAGCTCCTGCTGGAAGAAATTACTTTTCACAGGATTAGTTTAAAATGGTTTTCGCTTAGGTGTTGGAAAAATCGACTAAATATTGTCCAAATGATTGGTAAAAAGTTTTTGAGAACACTGTTATATCTATATATATGATCACTCAGCTCAGTTTTGTGATCTCAAATGATGTTCTCTATCGTCCATTGTAATACGTCAAGCGCATTGCATAATTCCTGAGAGAGTCAAGCAGGTTGAAATGATCCTTCCATGCATAACAACGCGCATTCATCTTAGTATTCTGATGATATATTCATCTGTCAAAAGCCACTGGTGAGGCCCATCGCGGAGAAGTAATTCAGGCTGTAGCTGGGCCAGAGCATTCTCAATTTGTAAAACCAGATAGCTATCCTTCTTAAAGAGACTGTTGAGCTTCCTATAATTTATCACTAATCTGCAACCACCATTCTTCTTCTTTATGCGTAATAGTGAGTTGATCATGGACCCTTTGAGGTCACAAGGAATCTAGCATCCAATAGTTGATTGATATCGGTCTCCATATATTGTTTAGCTATCTTTAACTTCCTATATGGCTTTGATCATGTGAGGTCAAGTCTCATATGTCAAAACTATATATACAGTCTTTCATCTGACCATAGCTGACATCTGACGTGGAGAAAACATCTTGATAGTCTTCAAGTAATTAGTGAACTTTATCAAGTTCCTCCTGTTTAACTTATCATATATTGGACTTGTTAAGGCAAATTACTTTGTTGGTGGGTAGGCCAAAAATTAAGTTGAGTGTCAATGAAATTAAATTGCCGATTTCATTGATGGGAAGTAAATGAGCTTTCCCATTCTCTTGAACTTCTTAACTAAGATATCTTGTTTGGTTAAATTTCTAAGTAGTGGCTCAATAGGCCTCTGATAAGCTTAATTGTGACACCTGGTAAATTTTTGGTTCAAACCTAATGAATCCATCACCACTAGTAATATGAAGCAAGCAGTTTGGGGATATACTCAGAGTTATGATGGTAGAATTCACTCTTTGTTATCATGGTTTAGTTTCTACCTTCTTGGAAGCATAATATGGAATGCCTTCTGCTGCATCTACTGAGTTGGATAGTTTTCTAAGTATCTCTTCCATAGGTAAAATATTGCAAAGGTAAAGTAGAAACAGGGTATTTGACCAGACAAGAGTAATCTTTATTGCTGAAATCTTTATTATACATTACAAGAGAACCTTCATAGTTGGGAAGTGATAAACAACTTTCTTTCAGAATTAAGGCTCTTTTGAATTTGACCATAAGCTGCATCCAGATAATTATATCATACTGACTATTATCCATGGTAACTAAAGGAGCTGAGAGAACAAACTTTTCAACTAAAATTGGCAGGGCTGAGTAAGCACCTATCACATTAGAGTTGTTTGGACTGGCAGAGCTATACTATTGAGTGCATGCAAGGGCTGGGGCGAGTTTAATCTTCTTGATAAGAAGAGACAAGACAACATTGATAAGCGATACTGTATCCGAGATAGCCATAACTCAGACCTTCTTAATTATCACTTACACTTTGGTATTGTTCCTCCAAACTTTAGAAGGATGATTAGCTTCCCTTTTAGGCAGAACGTTGCATTGAGCTTATGTGAAGTCTTGAGTAACTTTTTATCTCCAGTTGACTTGCAGAAATTAGATGGGTCAGATCAACAGGGCTAGGTATTGATCAGTATTTCTGGTTGTATCAGTTACCATGTGGTACCCAAAAACCAGACTTAGGTAAGTGCCTTCAGGAACTTGGGAGATATTAATACTTTGGTGATAAAGAAGTCCAGGAAGACAATCTCAGTGGTTGTACCTAGAATGTAGTGACCTGTGTCCACATAACCCCCTTTGGAGCTATCATGGGATTCATTCTCAATGCATATAAGATGAGTGATTGGCAATTTTTGATTTCATGTACTTTGGGTCATTCAGATTTAGCGGTACCTGACCCCAAGCTGACTTCCCTTTTCACTCACAATGACAGGGTTCTGTTTAAATATATATATGTTTATGTAAGTTCTTATTGAAATATCTACACCCTGGTATCTCCTACTTCTTAGGCTTTATTTATTTCACACTATACACTCTAGTTTTTCTAGAGGCCTTTCAGGAGGTCTCTGGATTCAATATATCAAACATATCAACTAGGGCTTCTTCAATGTCTAAGATGGAATTAAAGCTTTATTTGACATATGTGTCGTTCATGGCTAGCAAGGGTTAATATGTAAATCAGCAATAACGTTGGCTATGTCATTGTCTAATGTAAGCATCTTGGGGTCAACAGCGTTTGGGTTTTATTATAAAAGTAGTCTTCGCATTTAGCCAGGTTTTCATTTTAGCATAGCACGATTATCATGAAGGCCTGTTTATTTATACTCAGGATTTTCTTGGACCAAAACTTTGATGAGCTCTTCCTTCACTTCTCTCCAGGTGAAAAGCTCATCCATATAAGGTACCATTCACTCTTGAGCCATATGGATTAAACAAGATAAAATAAGCTTACCCTTTTGATGATCAGTCACACCTTCCATTGCAGCTTCATAGATATGAAGAAACGTGCAATACTACCTTCACTGGGTGTAAACTTGTCCTTGAAGGTAGGTTTAAAGGTGGTGGACTCCAATCCTGCAACAACGTGCACTCTGAAACTTTATATTTAGTAAGTTTGTGCAAGCATTGCTCTGCTCAACTTAATGTGCGAGGCAAAGTAATTGATCCTGTAGAGGAAAAGATGGTGCTTCATTGCCTACAGGGTAAGTCTTTTAGTAGCACCCAGCAGATTAATTTTTATTTTAAGAATGAATTTTCATTTTATAAGTTTTATAACTTTGATGTCCATATTGTGAATTTGTTGGCAAGAAGATGAGCAGTAAAATTTGCAAAAGCTTGTTCTCATCCTTTAATACTCCAATTCAACTATTCAAGTCCTCTTTAATTTTTTGCACTCACTGCTATTAAGAAGACTGTCAGTCTTGGTTTTAGCTCTTCTGTAAGAATGTTCCAGAGTTGCTCAGCTTCATTGTGATGACAGTAGACTTGATTGATATCTTATTGACTAGGTAATTTGCCTCTCTTGTCACTTTCAATTTGTTTAATTGCTTAGTAATAGAAAGAGTAGGCACCTGAGTCACATGGATGCCAGATTCTGTTCAATATGGGACATTTTTATAAATAATATTTTAAGATGTTGAAGTCTCAGAGATTAAATTGATAACTGCTTATTAACTCATTGTATGGTTTGCTCTAGTCAGGACTTGAGGAAGGTGATATGTTCTTCCTCATGATGATGAAAAGTAGAAGCTGGGCTGCCATTTTGCTATGGACTTTGTATCATGTCTTAGAACCTCTGGAGCGAAGGCGTCAAGTAATCTTTTAGTAATTTCATTAAACTCTGAGATGTCTTTTTTGAGAAGCTTCATAGCTTCCTCCAAATACCTGATAACTTTGGAATCAATAGTCCCCATTTGGTTATGGAGCTGAATAATGTAGGGGCAATTTGCTATAATCAAATAGCAGACATCCCCTATACTTTGTGATTCTAAATTATATACTTTTTTGTAGGCCACCTGTTATGTTCTCAAATATAGATATGATGGTGTAGTTCCTAAATATGGGTTACTAGTAAATACACAATATGATAGAGCGCAGTGCTTATCATTCACATGATATAGCGAGATAACTTACACTTAAACCATAACTCTCTGGGAGAGCACTAGATTCATATAGGTTCATGAGAGTCCTGTCCACAGCAGATGCCCTTTTGTGGCTAGCTCTTTCTCCTGAATTAATGACTTAATAAAGTAGTCTCAAACTCCTTCATTGAGAATCCATGTTACACAATGAGATTTAAGGATCTCAATACTTTTTTTTTGAACTTATTCAAAAGTGAATATAATTGGCCTTCAAATTTTGTCATCTTATTCACTTTTTCCATTATGCACCCAGCAAGGTTACACTTACAATCTGGTTATCTTCCATGGTGAAGTCAATTTGGTGCAAGTACTTTAAGTGGTGGCTGAGTCCCCTGTAGTGAGCACCAGACTGTTAGGCTTTCATTTTTTTGGCACAATGGTGCTATGCTCATGAAGCACAACAGTCAATATTTGACAACGTCTAAGATGCACAACAAGTATTGTTATTTTTAAGGGTGTCAAGTTAACTCTTAGATCTTGTCAGCTAGAGTATCCTCCTAGGTGAGTATGACGAAATAGACTTATTGAAGTCAAGTACCAAAACGAGATATAGAATAAACGACGTAACTATTGTAGTATAAAATATGGGTCATATATGTCATATTTAACCATATAACTTCCCAAAAAAGGTTATAAATTTAATAGTGGGGAAGATCTAGTTAAGAAGCACTTGGTCAGGTGATGCAATCCAGATTTTATAATGCTTTTGAGCATATTTCTGATAGGGTAGAATTGTAGTTTAAATGTACCAAGATAGATGAGACTAATTTTCACTTAGGTCAATCGCTGGGCAGATTCTTGAGTCTTACCTTTTGCAAGTTCATCTAATTTACTGTATCATGTGCCACCTAGTGCAATGGTCACCTGACATTCCAATGATCCTTCATTTTGACTAGGCAGGTGAAAAAATTCTGGGGTTTTTTAATGATTAATAGTTCCCAGAAGGTTAACTGCACAGGTACAATAACTGATGATTCACATAATCTGATAATAGATTATATTAAATTGATAATACTACTAAGACTCTTATCAGTAGTTGAATAGTTAACTAATTATGGTCTAACGCTCAACCTATATTTCTCCTCAAAAAACTCTTGATGTCTTCAGTAGGGATTTATACACTTATCCGCCTAACTTGATCCACATTCAGATCCCTAGTTACGGCCATTCCTCTGGTCTCATGGAGTCTACAGCAATTACTGTCTAAGTTCAGCTTCTCTTTTAAGGATCCTCAATCCTTGCTCTTTATTATACTAAATAATCCCCAATTAAAGCACACAAACAATAATTTTTGAAGATGAACAGAAATAAAACCAATAATAATTTCTGCTAGTTTTAATCTATTTATTAAAGTAAATTATCAGGGGAATTTATAGAGGGAATTCAGTGCCCAACCCTCAGTTGGCACCTCAGCCATAAAATGGCAGCTGTTGCCGTTGACTTCCCTTTTTTGTCTCACCATCAATGGTCTTCTCTAATTTGGTTAGGATTCCTTTGTCAGACATCCTTGAGACCTAAAATAAAAAGAGCCATAAAATGTTTCCCTAACATTTTCACCTCAATCCCAGAGAACCAATCATATTAGACAAGTGACCTACTTAGGTAATGGGACTTGTTACCCATTATGACAGGTCATGAATCAACTAATTAATTTTCTAGTTGCAGGTGGCATCACTCGCCTTGCAATTTGATCCTTAAATTCCCAATTGGTCAAAGATGAAAAATGACCAATCCCAATTGGTACACCTGATATTTAATCCTCAATAAACAATCAGATACCTTATTTTGTCAGCAACTCTTCCTGATGAGATCTTAAGCATTAACTCAGATTTATACCTGACAGATCCAAACAAAGCAATTTAGCTTAAGTACCCTGAACATTATTAGCTTAAAATCAGGGTCAAACCATTATCCAATTCACTCGCCATAGGGAATAAACCACTAGCAATCCATGGTAATATAGACA
Organism: Massospora cicadina; assembly: GCA_022478985.1. Classification (NCBI taxonomy): domain Eukaryota; kingdom Fungi; phylum Entomophthoromycota; class Entomophthoromycetes; order Entomophthorales; family Entomophthoraceae; genus Massospora; species Massospora cicadina. The sequence continues at coordinate 188,395 of JAKSZP010000041.1, read as the reverse complement.
GCTAGAAAGACGGGAAAAATTCCAACTGCAAATTTTACTTCAGGTAACTTAGCCTCGAATTGGTCTTATAGAATTTTACCAGTTCCAATTTGAGCCTTGCCAACTATCAATTTTCCATATGAGCAATTGATGTAACTTCTTTAAACCCTTTCTTGGGGCTAGGTATTGATTCTGTTATGGAATTGAATGATTGTTATTCTTCCCATCATGTCCAATATCCTGATAATTGGCAGCATCAGAAAACCATTTTGTTACTTTTTGTAAACTCATGAGAGAACAAAAACTGTTCAAGTGCTCATTTCAATGGGTTTAAAGCGATGTTAAGACATGAGGAGAGCAGTAGTGTAATGGCACTTGATTTTCAGTAAAACCTAAAATAATTTTTGGGAAACTATATAGATGATGGTCTCAATAAGTTAATGCTTCTATACTTTCAATAAAACCTTATCATAGACTGCATAGTTCAAATTAGATAGGAATGCTTTATGAGAAAAGTATCCCACAAGATGCTCAAATCCAGAATTATCACTTGGAAAAGAACTTCATTAATTGCAAAGTTGAAAGCAATACTAACCACTACAAACTTTTATTCTGGGTTGATGTGGCAAAGAATGTAAGTATAAAGAAAAAGTGCACTTTATAGCCTGAAATGTTCCTCAAGTGCAGAAAACCACTGAAGATATTTAGAATCACTAGCTTTATACAGTGGTGCCACCTTTTTGACAGGCTAGGAGTAAACTTCTTAAGAAAAAGTGCACGTTCCCAATAAGCTTCTAAATACTTTTATGGAGGTGGGCGTGGTTCAATTGAAAATGGCCTTCTGTTTATCCAGAATGATCATATGGCTCTTGCCAAACCTGATATTGCCCAAGAGTGTGACCTGGGACTAAACTTATACATTTATTTAATTTAAGCACTAAGCTAGCTGCACTCATGTGTTAGCTACCTGTTATAAGTGGATCTTATGGGATGCTTGGTTTGGGGAGAAAACCAGTATATCATCCATATAAGCTACAGAACACTCACCTGAAATCTCTCCTAATGCTGCATCAAACACCGTTTGTTGGATTTTTAACCAGATGATATTCCTCACATATTAACAATATTAGTATAATAATTAATTGAGGATGATTGCCAATTAGTTTGCTACTTTCAATTGATGATAATACCCCAATTTGTGCTCCCCTTTTTAGTTGGGTTGAGCTGTCTTAATCTGAAGGATCAAGAAAGTATTGGGCATCATGCCCAATAGAAAATTGGTGGGTCTCAACACTGGCAACTGAGGCTGAGGATGTTAAGATCTTTATATTATCGATTAAGATGACAAATTACTTAAATTTGATGTCAAAAAGTATTAGGAGTTGATCCCAATAGTTTTTGGTTAATTTTGACACCGGCAACCTATGCTGAGTATGTCAAACTATTAATATCAATTGTTTAAGCTCAGCTTTTATCCCCGCATCAACTCCATGTGAAAATGATTGTGGTATTTCTGGCAGATAGTCTAATCTCGGAGGACTGCCAACTTATGCTAAGGATGCCAAACCATTTAAATTAATTAAATAAAGTCAAATCACATTTTGATTTTATGAGAGTATTGGCAGAATCCCCAACAGTAATTTAGGTTTAATTTGAGACCTGCAACTTATGCCAAGGATGTCAATATAATTAATCAATTCAGATTATGATGAATCAAGGATTGATGTAATCATGGATAAATTGAGGATGATGAGTATTGACAGTGAGAGTGCTGACAAATACTAAGCATGGAGGTTCACAAATGAAGCTGATGATGCTGGCAATAAATGCCAATGATGTGGACATGCAAGAATTGCCTATAAATAGTTTTATCTCCCTCTTAATAAAAATATCTTCTGTCTTCCCATCTTTATTAAGTTTTTAGTTAACACTAGTTAGCTTAGCTTGTAGAAGTGGGACTCAAGATCCCCCAGTTGTTAGGTGCTGGGTTAAAACACCTGGAGTGGTCGGCACAACCAACTCCCAACCTTGAACTAGATGGAAACCCTGTGGGAACCTAAGAAACTAGCAACAACAATGATGAACTGGAAAGATTGAAGGGGAGAAACCCTGTGGGAATCAATAGAGGCCGCTTAGCCACAATCATTGGACAAGTTTCAAAGAGGACCTCTGAGCCATAACGAGTGGTCAAGCCTCAGAAGGAGAAGTTGTTTGTCTGCTGGGTTGGTGGGTTTCCCTGCGAATTTCTAGGGAAAGGTCGCCAATGATTGTGAAAAAGCAAGGGCCAGCAGTCTTAATACTGTTTGGCCTGGTACACTAATGGAGTCACCTATTATTGAAAATGAAAAATTCTCAACACCGTTGGAAATTGACTGTGATTTCTAAAAAGAAATGACATGACGTTGAATGAAATTTTTTTTATGAAACAGAATGTATTGAACCATTTCTGCACTTTTTTTACTCAAATCTGAAAAATGCACTCAATAAATGCCAACTTGGAGAAGACTTGGCCTTTTCCACATAAAGGTAATTTGTGTCTACATATGGATGGGATGCATATTGGGTATGGTTGAATTGTTCAAGTTACCATAGTCTACAAAAAAGCATAGAGAACCGTATGCCTTTTCTAAAAATAAAAGTGGTGAGCATACTGGAGAAGTACGCTGTATGATGGCATATTTAGTGAGTTTTTCAGTAGCCCAAACATTGAGTGCTGGCTCTTCCTTTAGGTTAAAGTGTAAACAGGGAAGAAAATCTTAACAAGTCAAACATCAGTTTGAATCATGATTAAACTCAGAATTCTAATGTACATTTGCAGATGCCGCATCAAAAAAGGTTCTAACATCTCTAAACAGGAATGTAAGGGGGCTCTGGAGTGGGCTTCAGCAGAAGTGTAAGACTAAATCTCTGACATTAGACATTGTGATAAACTGCTTTAATGTGTTGTAATTTGTTCTGGTATGGGTGAAGAATAATTGGGAGATAATTCTATACATATCATTTATACCAAAAAGCATTTAAAATTACAAATTAATAATAAGCATTCAAATTCTACCTATTCTATAAATGATATTGTTTTAAGTCTTAAGGCGATGAGCATTTCTTACTAATTGTTGGAAATTCAACTGCAGTTACTGATCCTAATCAATATTGAGGTTCAGGGCTCGGTCTAAAAAATTATAAAAAATCCATTTGATATTTTAATTCTCTTTTAGACTGACAATCAACTCTTTGGAGGTATCAGTATTATCCTCCTGAAGGGGATAAGCCTTCCAAGGAGGTTAAGCATTCCAAAAGGGCTGGTCCCACAAAGCAAATGTTAATTTTAATCAAACAAAAATTATATTTATCAGACAATCAGCCATATCAATCCTTTAACAGAAAAGATGTTACCTCGTTTGAAGCACAAAGATCCTTACAAAGACCTACTAAATCCTCTCCTATAATATCTCTAAAATATAACTATTAAAGGTCCACATATTTTGTCTCGCATAGTTTTCTTTTGGTTAACTAAGCTTAATTATCATTATACTGTTTGAAATCCATTATTGCAACAAAACTAGTAATTTCAGTGCCTTATTTTACCTCTTGCTAGAGCCACAAAACTAATAATTTTGTAGCCTTTGTAGCACCTAAATATCGTATCTTCTCACAAAATTCCAATACTGGTGCTACCTGCCAGGTTTGCTTCCAAGGCTACCTGGTGAAAAAATAATTTCACTATAATACATAACTTATAGCAAATAAGTTTTCTTAAGAGAAATCAATGAGCATCTCACAATGGGTACATACCAACAGGCAGGAGGTGTCTCCTGCTAATTTTAAAAATCTTCATTTCAAGCATCTATTAATTTAGATATTGAAGGCCATAACCAAACAGATTATCTATTTTAGCCTGACAATGTAGCAGAAAAAATCAAAGATCTAATAAATGGGGCTATTCATCCAGGAGTGCGTCCTAATCAAGAACGAGCATTTAAGGTTTCATCTAACATGATGGACCTATACAACCAAGCTGTCTTCCAACATACTGAAGTCAGGTTGGCCAGAATGGAGCAGTATCTCAGGCAGCAAGTGCATTTTCATACATCATTTTATTTCAGATCTTGGGGCTACATTATATGGAGATTAAACGCAAGTTAAATATGGCTTAACAGTTTCATTTTATGCTATCCTCTTTCTATGAAACTTCTTATAACTTTGGGTTTGATAATAAAGAAGCCATAATTGACAATTGGAGAGAAATTACTGAATTTCACAATCAACTTTTTTAAATTGAAATGAAGTTGTGAATTATTTAGGTCAGGAAGAATCTCAAAAGATTACAAAGGCAGCTGAACTTATTCATCATCGAATAACTACTCTTTAAGAGGAGCTTGAAATCTACAAGGACAGTTCCAAATCAAATATGAGGAATGTTTTGTTGAATTAGATGGGCTATTTCAACAACTTATCTGAGTTGTGAATAATATTTGTGAAGGTAAAACTGGTTTTATGGATCCTCCTGGAATTCTGGGGCCACCTAGTTCTCCCTCTGACACTGGGCCTATTGGGGAGTGACTGTAAGTCCCAGGGAATGTCCCCTGGATGTTGATCAGGCTCTTTTCCCATTACCAAGTAAGAAGGTATCAAAGAGGGTGACTGTACCCCTCGTTACCCAGGGTGACCTCGCCCACGTGGTAGACAAGTGCTTGGTAACAGCTCTTCCACTTCAAATTCCTCCCCTGGTGCCCACACTCACCTCAGAAGAACTGGTATAGTTAATTGGGGAAATCTGCGCCAAGATCGCTAAAATGAAACTGATTGACCCAAAATTGAGTGGGAGTCAGCCCAATGGTCAGATTCCATGTTGTTGAAAAGGAATGAAGACTGCCCCATCAGCCAGAATTGCTGACGGTTTTAATTCAGCTAACATTATAATCAAAAAATCAACCCCCCTCAAAATCATTAGGGATCATCCCCAATGGGCAGGTAATAGCATCAAACACCATTGATGAGGGTTTGAAGCTCCCTTACAGCAAATCAAATGTTGCAGCCCATGCAACGCTCTTGACCAAACAAATGGCCCAGTGACTTGGCATAGGTGGGTTGGGCATCCTGAACCCATTCCCTACCAAATGGGTCCACCCCTACATGGGGTGGCCTTGGTGGATTCCCACTGCTTGTTGGGCCAAACGCTGTCACGCCAACCATTTGAAATGTATCCAGGCCTCAGTTCAGACGTTTGAGGTCAAACTGACAGTGACTTGGCCTGCCACTGAATTCTTTAATGTTGGTTCCCAGTTAACTTATCTGTTCCCCATTCCTGAACAATTCGCCAGTTAGGTTGAACTTGAGGGACTCAATCCCAGCTTGTTTCCTCTCTAAATTGACCACTATTTAATCAGTCGCATCGCACTGAGAAAATTGTTGGTAATTTTTTTCTCATATTTTTTCCATTAAAACCTTTCCTAAAATCTAATTTTTTTATGTTGAAAAATAAACCGCCTTTTACTTTTCTTTCTCGTTGCAATCACTTTTGAAACCTATTCAATTCAAGACTGAATCTAGTTTGATAATCTCACAGAGGAGATTAGTCTGCGCCCATGTCAGGGAGCAGTTGGGCAAGTAAGGTAAGAGGAGCAGGTGGAAGGCCCGCGGCCTCCAACGTTCAAAAACGCCCCGGAGAAACTGGCGGAATAGAAAAAAAATAAAAAACCAGCGGTCACTATTTCCCCAGAGATACTCGCATGGCAAGCACGATGCAACCAGTACATCAACACGCCACACTCCCAGCCACTTTTGTCATTGGAATTCGGAGTCCACATGTTTCTGGACATCCAACAAATGTCCTTATGGGAAAACTTTTGTGAAGATGTTTACACAATTTTCTCAACCGTGGTGTACGTCGCACCTCACTCCATGTCACACGGTTGGCTGGACCTCAGTTTCAAAAGCAAAGGGGCAGCAGATGAGGCAGCATTGGTGCGCGTAGTGGTCGACCTCCCTGAAGGGCAATTGGTCATTGAAACCAAATGCACCAGATGGACAAAATCAAACCAAATTTTCCTCACATATGACTTTTTGCCTACTACAGTAAAACGTGACATTTTGGAACAACACCTGAAAGATGGTCTCGCCGTATATGGTGAAATACAATCTTTCAAAATGCAACTCTTCATGCTGATGCCACACCTGTGCACCGGCAAAGCCATCACAGTCCTGACCCCAACTGAGGAGATTATGAAAGACCTAACCCAGATCCCGCACTCCACTTTTATTGATATCACAGGGCATACCACCCACCCATTCCAGGTGATCGTGGACAGCGCGCCCCCCATTTGCACCCACTGTGACGCATTTGGCTATAAGGCACACGCACGCCCCACCAAGGAGGGCGTCACATTCCAAGAGCACCCCTCAGCAGCCATGGCCAGCGGAGAGGCGCACTACAAACCAACCGCAAGCACCAAAGAGGCTTTCCCGTGGGGAGCACAAGGCTGCTACCTACTGATAAAGCCTATCTCCCTGCAAGAGTGGAAGAAGGCCAAGCAGGCCCGCAGAGCAGCAGCCAAGGAAGCGGCCAAAGCCACCACCGCTATCCCACACTCACAACGCCAGGAGGACATGGAAACCTTTGCAGCAGAAGCAACTTGGGAATCCATCAACCAATCAAATTGGGAAGCCCATGCTGAGTGGGCCACTCAATCTGAGGATCTGATGGGGGATTTAAACTCACCCAATTGTTGCACCCAAGCTCCAGTTGAAACTGACTTGAGACTCATCCCAATTGAAATTTTTTTTTTGATCACTCAATGGTGCACTGAACTCATCCGCACCACAAAAAATTCGTCCAATGTCAGGAAAACAAAAAGCAAAGGCTAAAGCCAACGCAACTCTTTCCACAAAAATTAACAAAAACCCCAATAGCGTTGCTGCTAACACCCACTCTGCTGTGAAGGCCCGTGGGGATCTAGAGGAGGCTGGTGGGCCTGGGTGCCCACCCCCTCGCACCTAAGGTGCAATGGGGGAAACCTTCGCTTTAGGGACGTTGAATATCGCCAGACTCAAGGCCTCCCCATCCCAGGCTAGGAAACTGAGTTTTTTACAACACAATTTACCCGTGGATATCCAGGCCATCCAGGAGTCCCACTGTCCATGAGGTTCTGAGGAAGCTTAGAAAACAATGCTCCTCCCATCCCTATCCTTTTGATCAAAGCACTGTGGGGTGCTAATTCGGAAAAATATTTTTTTCAAATTTTTATCTTCAGAAACATTCCTAAATGGCCAAGTTCTCGTTGTCACTTTCTCGTGGGCTGACGTAGTACACGCAATCATCAACATCTATTCCCCAAATGGTGCATGCGAGCATCAGGAATTTTCTTGTCAGTCAAATCCCTCCCACTACCCCCAGACTCTTTCCTAGTTGGCGACATGAACTGTTGGCTAAACACACCAATGGACCTGTGGCCTTCCTCACCCCACGCCCCCCAGGGTCACGTAGAACTGTGCATTCTAAAGGCCACCCTTGTGCTAATGGATACACTGCTGCAACATGCCCCGCTGCTCAAAAACATGATGCGTCCCCACGTCCACAACGGCCAACTAAGGTCCATGACCCGCATTGACCTTATCCTAATGCTGATGAAATTCCAACCCCACATTTCCCACTTCAAAATAACAAAAATTGAATTCTCTGACCACCAGTTGGTCTTGATAACCTAACACCTACCTGTCACAGCTGCTAAGGCCCCACATTGGTGCAAAATCTGCCCCTCTGAGCTCGCATCACCAGGATTTTCCATGTGGGTGGAAGTGGCAACTTTGGCAAAAAACTTCGTTACACCATTTTGCGTGGACCCCATTTCCACATGGGCAACATTCAAAGATGACAACATCTGCCACTCTCGCCATCTCTCCTCCAGATGCTCACGAGCCACATCAGCGGTCATTTCGCGTGCTCTGGCAGAGTTGGCACACCTGGAGTCCAACATCCCAGCTACAGGATACAGCTCTGCATGGGGATAGAAGTGGGCGGAGGCAGCCGCCCACCTAAATGCACTCAAAAGGCAACACAAACATCAGGTTTGTGTTCAGTACAGGGCCACATGCATCACAAAAGGTGACAAGTGCACCGCATATTTCTTTAAAAATTTTTTTGCACCACGCCAGAGTGTGGCCTACATGAAGATGTAAAGATTTGATGATTTCATTATGGATACACAGCCGAAGTGGCAATCAAAACACAAAAGTATTACTCTGAGTTATACTGACCTGATCCAATTTAGCCAGCTGAAGTGGCAGAATTTCTCGACCAAGCCCACATCCGCACCATTTTCTGACACCCAGAAATAATGAATTTTGATTACTCCAACCAAATTATGGACAGCCATTTGCGGTGCGCCAAACTGAAAATGCCCAGGCCCAGATGGCATTCCATATGAGTTCTACAAAAAGTATTTCAAATATATATCCCCATTGCTGCTCGCATCACTTAACCAAAGCCTGTTGGAAACGCGCCTCCTACCAGGAGGACATGAGGCCTTTACCATCACACTCTTCAATAAAGGGGATAAGCTAGACTTAGCCAACTGGCACCCCATTTCTCAAACAAACACAGACACTAAAATTTTAACAAAAATCATGGCTAACCGTTTAGGGACTGTAGCATCTGCCACCATCTCTCCAGAACAATTTGGTTTCATACCCAGAAGGTCAATTTGGGATAACGTGCACTCTGTGGCTAATGTATGTCAATCCACACCCTCTGAGCACTTGTATTCTTGGACCAACAAAAGGCCTATGATAGAGTAAACTGGGAATACCTCAGGGCCTGCCTCCATCAATTCCGCCTACCCCCTCACTTCATCAACTGGGTGATGCTGCTCAAGGAATCTGCAACAATGGCAGTACGTGGCCCTGGCTTCCTAACGGAAGTAGTCCGCCCTCAAAGGGGCTTGCGACAAGGGGACCCCCTCAGCCCACTCTTATACAACTTCAGCCTTGACCCACTACTGCGAAATGTGAATTCCCAACTCACTGGGGTCCATGTGCCAGGCCAAGCCCCAGTCAAGATAATGGCATTCGCAGACGATTGTGTGGTTGGGGTGTCTAATAATCAAGATGCACGCATGCTTGAAGCTCTCATCCAGGAGTATTCCTGGGTAAGCAACGCGGCACTGAAAGCTTCCAAAACCAAAATTATCCTCCTTGGTCAGTTTCAGAACTGCTGGACCCCAGCAATTAGTTCACAACCCGGCCCATCTGCTCGCCCACGTCCTCGCCCTACTAACTCAACACACACCACCCCACTGGTGCTCCCCTTTGCGCCACGTCCTACCATAGGACCGGTATGCCATCTGGGCGTGTGGATGGAGGCAGGCGGATATGCGTCAGCAGTAATGGAGTGCCATATTCTGGACAACGTGACGAAGCAAATCGCCTCTCTCAGAGCCCACCCTACTTCACTTACTGGCAGGGTTGTTTTAGCCAACTCTATGCTCCTCTCCAAAGTCTGGTTCAGAGCCCACGCCATCCCCTTCTCCCCAAGCTTCTTCAAATCCTTGTATGCCTTGCTGCAAGGATGGCTTTGGTCAGGCCGCCCTCCATCAGTATGGCTAGAGGTCATGTTTGGCCCTCATCATCATGGTGGCATGGGCCTGCTTGACTTCAAAGCCCATGCTGCCAAGATCCTGGGCACCTGGATTGCGGCCGTCACCGCCCCTACACTCCACTCACAACACTGGTCCCGCGCAGCCCGCTCCAACTTCTCCCGCGCCTTGGGCCTTAACAATCCATCGAACCCCCACTCCCTGATGAAATACCTCGCATCACACACATCGGCCACAGGTCCTCACGGGACTAAAAACCACTACAAACGAATCCTACTCTCCATGTGGAGCGCTGAGTGGAGAATTCATATTATCGGACATACAACCCAAAGAGGCCGCCCCTCTCCTCAGTTCACACAAGAGATACAGGGGCTACCCATCCATGATGGCGTGATCCCCATTCGGCCCCATGTCCTATCCAGGGTGGACTACCTGGACATGATGGACATCCCTTACTCCATTGAGACCCAAAAACTATCTGGAAATACGTACACCATCCTCTGTTGCAGCCTCAAGTCCGCTCCCATGTGTGGCGCTGCCTGAGGTGGGTGTATCATACAGCTGAGCGCTCTAACGCTTTACACTCATCCTGCATCGTGTGTGGCCAGTATGGAACGCTGTTCCACCGCCTGGAGAAGTGCCCTACCTCTAAAGCGATATGGCGCGAAGCTCAACGTCTGCTGGGCCAGGATCAAACGCATCCCTTCAGTCTGTCAAGAGATATGTTTGCTCTATCAATGGCCCCCTCTCTTCCACCCTCCCTCCGTGCTTTGGTGGTTGCAATTGCTATGTGGACCATCCACACGATTGTCTTAGATGCCATCGCAAGCTCCACCCCCACCCTCCCAGAAGCTGTCCACAGATTTCAATCTCATTTGGTGGACCACTTTCAAGCGTGGATGTTTGGATACCTCCCACCGCGTCGCTGACAGCTGTCTCCTCCTGGTTCCCAGTCTGGTTCATCAAATCAGACCCCTTCCTCCACACGTGTTCAGTTGTGGCTACGGCCCCTCCACACGCTCCCTCCCCCTCCCCATAAGTGGCGTTCTCGCTGGCAACAAGAGATAGCATCACTTCTCTGGGGTGCCTTCCCTGGTACTAAGTTTTGTCTTTTCTGAGTCATATTCAGAAGTGTCTGTCCCATGGTCAGCCTTCCCCGCAATAAATTAAAATTAAAAAATAAGCCGCCTTTTCTGCTGACCCTCGCACTCCCCTCAGGGTTAATGGCCATACTCATCTGGTATTTATTTGTGCCTGTATGAGATTCTGGCTTATGGGCAGTTATTGGGGAAATTCCTTTCCAGTTCCATATCCGTCATACCAGAAGCAGTGCCTTTGGCATTCTGGTTTCCTTTTGGGTGCTTTGGTACCTAAGCTGGCAGGCCAGTCTAATCCTTACTTGATGTTTGCCTGACATAATCAACTAACCATTATTTTTAACCATTTCCGCCTTTCTCATAGATATTAATAGCAATGGCCCCTCATTTTTAACTGAGCCAGGTTGTGAAGAAGATTTTCCCTGTTCACAATAGTCCAGTTCCACTCAAAACTTTAAACCCACACCCCATAGTTGTCGCTGATATTTTGCCCATGTTAGTAGGATCTGACATCCCAACTTGCAACAAGTTTACCCCCCCCATAAGAGCCTAGCAGTTTCCCCTGACCTCACTACCATCTCTTAGGTATCACTGGATTCATCCACAACTACCAATAAAGAGAACCTCGCTTACAATTTATTAACCATGAAGATTAGTGTTGGGTCCCATCACGTCTCCTTTGAGGCCCTGGTGGATACTGGAGCTGCGGGTAATTTTATGAGTGTAGAACTGGCCCAGCAATTGGAACTTGACCTGGATGCAGGCCCTTTGGTGATGGTTGTGTCGTCAGCCTCCCAAACCTCATATCTGGTTCGCTGACCAGTCACATTTTCAATACACCAGTTCAGCTTCTGCGACTGCTTTTCTGCTATGCCAAACTTGGTGTTTCTGGTGATCTTAGGAGTGGGATGGTGGCGGTGGCAACATGTCAAGATCCACCTGGAGTCTAAAATGTTGTCATTCATTAATGATCAACTGGAGGGTAAATTCCCCCTAATTGACACTCTTAAGAAAGCTCAAGGTCGCAGTTCTATCACTTCCCTCATCTCTCCTGCGGGCATACTACACAATTTTTCAGAAAGTTTAATGCACTATCAAAATATTTTTAATTCTGAAAAGGCAGATCGTCTGCCTCCTCACACTAGATTTGACTGTATTTTGTACAACGGTGGAGTTGGTGAATATCAACTGCCCGCTGTATCCTCACACAGCAGAGGAGGAGGCTGCGCTCAACACTTGGTTAGACAATATGTTGAAAAAAGGGTGGTTATTTAAGGAGACATTGCCAGTCGCGTCTCCCATAGCCTTCACTAAAAAAGCTGATGGTTCCCTCCGCTCCTGCATGGACTATGGATACTTAAATAAAGTTTCAGTTTTCAATCCCTACCCCCTGCCTTTAGAGCATATGATAAGCCAAGAATTTGCCAAATCTGGTTGTTTTCCAATCTGGATCTCATCAATGCTTTTAACCAGATTCAGGTAATGAAAGGGTAAGAATGGTTAACAGTGATCTGGATGAAGTGAGGCATTTTCCAATTCTGCATAATGCCCTTTGGTTTGAAAAATGCTTCCACTATGTTTCAATGTATGATCAACAATGTACTGGGTGACATCCATTTTACTTGCACAGTTGCATATATCAACGACATTCTGGTTCACTTTCCGAATCCCAAAAAACATGCCATTGACTTGGAAGCGGGTGTGGCGGCCTTGCATAAGGCAGGTTTGTTTGTTAAGCCTTCCAAATGTGAGTTTTATAAGGAGGAAGTTACCTTTCTTGGGAACCTCCTCCTTCAAGAAGGCTATGCGATTCCTCCCAATAAATTGGACACTATCTGTGAATGGCCAACCCCAACAACCCAGAAACAATTACGGAGTTTCTTAGGAACCATCATTTTCTTAAAAGATTTTCCCCAGCGCTTTCCCATCTTGCTGCCCCGCTCCACCCCCTTACAGGAAAGAACGTACCATTTTGCTAGACGCCCAAATGCCAACAGGTGTTCGAATCAATCAAAGAGGTGTTTTAATCCCCTCCTATTTTGAAACATGCAGATCCCACCAAGCCATATATTGTTGCATGTGACGCCTCATTGGTAGCAGTGGGGGCAGTGTTGCTCTAGGAGCACAATGGCTTAGAACACCCGGTCACCTATTTTTCCTGAAAGTTCACCTCTATGGAGCAGTCTTGGGCCATTTATGACAAGGAGTTGGCAGCCATTGCATGAGCATTAACTCATTAAAGGTATCTGTTACAGGGTGCTCAGCATGAGTTAATGGTCCGCACAGACTACCAGGCTCTCTTGTACTTTTGTAAACCCCAAAAATTGGCACATTAGCAAGCCCAAACCTAGTGGGACTTGCGCAGTTTTAATTTCAAAATACAAATTTGTAAAAGGTGCGCTCAATGTACTTCCTGATTTTCTCAGCTGCAGCCCTGCCTACTATTCCGTGGATCCAGAGGAAGTGGATCTCGTTACCATGATTCCTGCCACCCAAATCCTGTTGATTGTCCCCCCTGCCATTTCTTCCGTCGCTCTGGCCCCCAACATTCCATTAGTTGCTCAGGTCTTAGCCAGTCAAATGGCCTACCCTGAGGGCATGGAGCTGGTTGAGCAATTATCTCACCAGAAGCATAAACATTCCCTATATTCATTGGAGGAGGGTCTTATTTATTTTTGGTCACACGTTTGGGTTCCTCCCTCCTTCAGAACTGAGGTATTCTGCACACATCACGATCCCCCCACAGTTGGTCATCCTGGTAATAAGAAATGCATTGACTTGATCAAGCAGACCTACAATTGGGTGGGTTTGACAAAGGAAGTTCTGGCCTGGATCACCAACTGTGTTACTTGTGCTTGGGCTGAGTCAGAACGCTCCATTAGAAAAGTTCTTTTAAACCCCTTACAGAAGGCGGAGGGTCCATGGACGTCAGTGTCCATGGACTTTATTATTGAAATCCCCTGCTCTAACGGGTTCACAGCGGTGATGGTGGTGGTAAATTGTTTCACCAAATTTTCCCTCTTTATTCCTTGCACTTCCACAATTTTGTCAGAGGAGACTATCCCCCTTTTTGTACATCATGTGTTCTCAATGTTTGGTCTCCCAAAGGAGATCATCAGTGTTGAATGGTTGACTGGATCTAAGTTGTCAGTTATTATAAACCAAAGATATCCTAAGTATATATGAACTTGAATTTGTGGCCTAGTGATTTCACTTAATTATATTTGACTATGATGACTCGGCCTTGAGGGCTTTGTTGGTTAGGGTGAACTTAAATTTAAGTTTTGATTTAATGACTCAGGCACATGGGCTTTGTTGGTCTATGTCAAAATTAATTTTTAATTTCAGTCGAGTTTTTGACCAAATTAAGTACTAATTAGTGATATGAATCGCCTTGGTATGTGCTGCCAATTACATGTGAAAGTGAATCAGTTTAGCTATTTTCAAGATGCATATGAAACGCCATCTCGAGAATGATGATGGTGTTTACTCTGGCCCAGAGGCTGAGTATGATGCCCTGAGTCAAAGTATTTGTAGACGTTCTTACAAACATTTTACACGGCCAAGTGCCATTGAAAATGAGATGTCATGGGTAAGATGTGGTTAACATTGAACCCTATAAATAACCCTCAAGTTGATACTAATAAGATAGATTCAACTACTGGATTAAGTTTATATTTTAACTTGTAAACTTTGTGTTTAGTATTTTACTTTGTACTAGTTGGTATTTACTTGGGATCAGTAAGATCAGGGCAGCATGCCATCATCCAAGTAATGACAGGGGAATATGAATTTGAAGTGCTATTATCAAGGAGTTGTATCTTGAACTATAGTTACCATCTAGTCTATTGCCGCCATACAATAGACATACAAAACTCCACCATACCACAGAAGAAGATCCAGCCACTGAAGTAGACCTAAAATACAACAAACTTTGAGTATGAACGATTTTTATTGCCAAGAAGAGGTCAGTAAGGTGGTCTTATCAACTTAAAAATTGACAAAAACCTTAACATTCAGTCTAGGGCTAGGCTGAGAAACATTTTACCTAGCCATACACTAGGTAAATACGTTGACTTATGGTAGTCAGCTTGGATTGATCAATAATGTTTTCCAAAGCATCAGTTTTACAAAAAGAGTTGGAATAATTTCCCCATAGGAGAAGAGAGAATAGCTAAGAACAGAAAATATCTAGAATAAAATTTTTAATAAAGTGGATAGACCAAAAAGCCAATAAATTTACCTCAGACAAGATTATGCCACTATGACCATCTAGTACTAAAAAAAGATTATGCCACTATGTTGTAGGAACACTTCCTTTTCACCTCCTGATGGTGGGGGATCATGGTGGAAGCCAGATGAGAGCTCTTAAGGTGATCTAATTTACTGATAAAGGTTTTGGGCTAGAATTGCACAAACATATTTACCGTTCATTTATATTTTTGACTAGGTCATTTAAAAAGTGGTTTTGGGTTCCAAAAGTAATCTTCTTAGTTGATTGCCAGCTGCTTGTCATTATTAATTACTATAACAGGAAATCATTTTGATGAGGGTTAAATTGATCCATAAAAAGATTCCAAGAGCAGAACTTAAATTAGATGGTCTTTTCGTAGATACTCAGAAGCTATACCTAAGTTTACTCACCAATTATTTCTAAGGCAATAAGGTCTCAGCAAAAAATTTAAATCGTTTGCAGAAGGAAAAGTGCTGTTTTTGGGGTAGATAATATAAGGTCCCTTCGGGTAGAGCTTTTGTGGCTAGTTTTTATTATAATCTACTGCAATTGAAGTGAGGAAACTACCAGGAAGGCGTCCAATCACATTATTGAAGTTGGCAGGCAAAGGTAACCATACTTAAACAGTTTTTACAATATTCAATTACCTTAAAATGGATAAATGATGCTTTTACAACATCAGATAGAGGTAAGACTCAGACCTAACCGCAGAGATTTATAAAAATACGCCGCCAATGCTCACCTGACAAAGGGCAAAGAACTTCTGGAAATATTGTAAGGGGTACACGTCTGGTTGACGCGGTTCCAAAAGGTGTTCCATATGTTTTATAGACTTCCATAACTGTGTCTGAACCCTAGAAACTATAAAAGAACTTTCAACCATACTGGGAGAAAGTTCACCCAAAAAGTCAGCACCATGAAGGCCTGGACAAGGGATGTTTAAAAAGATGCTGATAAAAGCTTTGGAACTAACAAAATCTTGTACCAGCTTATTTTTCATAATTGTTTCAGAGGTAGGTCCCAGAATCATTACAGCAGGGCCTAGAATCGTCTAAAACCACCTAATACGTGCAGGAAAAGCAATAACCCTCTAGAAAATGGTAAAGAAACACCAAGCTGTGCAATAAACAATTTAAAAAATAACGCTATGGTAAGAAACACATTGACCATGGTAAACGGCCAATGCACCCTGTTACCGCTAAGGGAGAGTCCCACACAGAAATAATATATATACACTAAATGGGTTGGTTGTCTAATGTGAAGAGAGAGGCTATAACCCTTCTATTTCTAAGAATGAAGAAAGATTTAAAACATAAATTATAAAAAATATTTATTAATCATATTATTAATAACATACCATGAACGATGTCAACATATTTATGGCTTATAGATATAAAATAGAATCCCTCCTTAATGAGGTACGCAGCTAGGAAAGCAAAGGTACCATATAATAAGTAAGTAATAAAATAATATCGCATTCAAAGATTGCAGAGATGAACTAACAGAGAGAGTGGTTGGAAGAAGCACAACTATAAGGAAAGTTGAAATGATAGGCTAGGATCGTTTCTTTGGGCTCTATTCAAATATTAGCCAATCACAGGAGACTATCATTGATGGTAGCCCCATACCTCAGATATGCATAAACCTTGTACTTAGACACAAGTGAAAGGCTATCTTTTTTGGTAAGATTGCATTTCTGAAAAAAATGACCTTTTTGCAAATTATATTTCTTTGATTATCATCGTTTGAGCCATAATATATGATCTTTAACACCACTGATGTAAAACCACAACCTCATTAAATATATCTATAATATTAACTTGGGCCTGATTAGTCTTTACCCAGCGTTGGCCCAAGGTATGTCTGAGGTCAGGGAGTGTGGAAAACTTGGTTCCTTTTCCCTTATTCACTTCCTCCTTGTTTCCCATTTCTTCTATAATCAGGTCATAAGCCATTATACAATGGGAATGGAGGATAAATTCCAGTAAACATTCATGCACAGTGTTCTGTAGGACAGGAACAACATGGAACACTTTTTATATATAATCTTGGTTTGGGGCATTGGTGCGCAATAACAAAAACAGTCACAAATTGTCCCCTACCCAAATTTCATTTAACAGAATCAAACTTTGGAGGCAGTAGTCATTGAGTCTGTACTCTACCACTGAGGGCGCCTTCCACAATATCCCTTGTTTAAGTGAATTGAGCACGCTCTACTCTATTTTTTCTGGTTTATTATTGCCAAATTACAATTTCTTTAATGACAAATAATTCCACTAGGAAGCCGCTAACACTAATATGACTAATACTCATTTAGCCTTTGAAGAACTGGTCAACAAACTCTGGAACCCAACAGCCAATGGCTGATTATCCAGGACCATAAACCTTTAAATTTAAACAAATTATAACTACTTATAAAGACCATTTAAAACCTATTAATGAACCATATAAACACAACCGTTTATCCAAACTACTGTACCTATTAATTAACATAATAAAATGCCAACTAATTAGCAAATATCATTAAAATTATATAATTCACCAGGATTTACAAAGCTTCACAGCTGCAAAAATACATCAACTCTAAGAAATAAATCTTAACTTCTATGCAAGTTTTTCTGATGCAATGATTAGTTTAAACATCATTTATACTACAATTTCATAGATCATCTGCTCTATTTTGGTTTAAATTGGTTAAATAGTTTAGGAGATGATGTGTTACATATATGCAAAAATTTATATAGAGATAGGTTGAGGCTGATAATCAAGCAATTTTATTTACAGCATTTTAGTTGATAGATTTAATTATATATATATAAAGATTCTTTAGGAAAAAGAACCTATTTAAAAAGGTAATAAAGGATTAAATAAATTGAGAAATTAAGCCTCCTCAATAAAGCCCTTTTTGAAGTTGGTGCCATATTTTAAACTGACTGATTAATTCTGCTCACAAATACAAATTATATAATATGTATAGATTGGGTCCAAGTGCAAACTATATATAACTTAGAATATACAGTGCTGAATATATATATTATAAATGCCTATTAAAAGTCAGTAAAATATGGCGCCAACTTCAAAAAAGGTTTTACTGAGGAGGCATAATTATTCAGATAAATTATACTTTTTAGTGCCTTTTTTAAAAGAGGTTCTTTTTTAACGACTTTTTTTGATGAAAATTTTTTTCCCAAAAAATTTAACCCCCAGTTCTTTTTTCCCCAAAAAAAGTGTCTTTTTAAAAGTATATTTTTTCCAATTTATTAGAAAACCAATATTATATATCCTTTTTGAACCCTTAATATTTCTCTATAAGAATAAAGCTCATTATATATATATTATATATAGTACCTCATAAAAAAATATACTATTATTTCATTTTAGTAAAGTTAGTTGATTTTATTACTCAATCTATGCAAAATTTACTGATTGCCATCTACAATAGCTCATTTTATCAAATTTAGTTGATTTTATTGGTCAAATTACGTCAACATTACTGATTGCCATCTACAATAATTCCTTTTAATAATTTTAGGTGATTTTTATTGGTCAATATATGCTAAATTTACTGTTTGCTATCTAAAATAATTTAGTTTATTAAATTTAATTGATTCTATTGGTCAAATTATGCAAAACAATATATCAACTCTAATGATTTATGCTCATCTCACTATGATCTCATGCTTGCCTAAATTTTGAATATACTCTCAGCCTTAGGACATATGTCATAAGTTGCTTCAAGGCTATTTCTTTGCCAACGCTGGAATAAAGTTTATCCAGAAATGGACATACCCACAATTAAAATCCACTGTTTTCAAGTCCATTTTAATACACTTACTAAATTATTGGTCAGATACTGGGCCAATACTTACAAAAGTAAAATGGGATCTAGGTTGTAGCATCCTCTTAGTTTAAAAATTTAGGCATCCAAATTGATCTGTAGTTTCAGAGTTATGTGTGAACAAACATAAAAAAATAAAAAATATACAGGTCAAATTGAGAACCTCCTTCTTTTTAAAGTCAGTTTAAAAATACAATGATATCAAAGCTTTACAAAAATTGTTCCATTTTTAAAGTATAACCAACTTAAACATTATCATGTCAAAAATCAGGTCCTAAGTTAAGTAAATGTTTTTTGTTTATGTTGAACAGACCAGGATCAATTTCATCATATATAATACCAATGGAGAAAAAGAAGATATAGAGATATAATAACAGATTTTGTTAAACCACCTGTTATGTTCTTATAGGCCAGGAACTCTATGGACTGCCTTGCTATTTGCTTTCTCATTTAGGGCTTTTGTGTACAATGCAACAAATCATAAGATGTCCCCTACCAAAGTTCAACTACCAAGATTAAACTGGAGAGGCAATAGTCATTGATCCCATTCACCACCACTGGTGAACCCTGCCCCTAAAATTATTATTATAAGAAAGGAATAAATTTTTGAAGACCAGTGATAAGAGTCTTTAGGTTAGAAACAAAAGGAGTTTATGCTAAAGAAACTAACTTGATAAATCACAAATGAATAAGATAACCCCACATTTGTTTAAAAACTACAACAATCTTTTACTGAAGGGATCATTATGGCACTGGTATTATACTAAGCGCCCATGTTAAAACAGATTCACTAAATGCTTGAGTGGTAGGATGTTGAAAAAGCAAAAATTTACTAAAACTAATCCATTTGCATCATAGGAAAATCTATGGTTGCTGAAGCTTAGAAACCCAATCAAAAACTTCTTTTGTTATATGATGACTGCCAGTATTCAAGCTACACTTGATTTTTTTCATAAACTGGATAAAATACCATCAAATTTTTTTAGATCAAGACTTGTTAAAACCATAGAGGGCCAAAGTGATTATTTTAAGAGTGCTTTGCATTTTTCAAATCATTATACTTGGACCCAACCATAAAAAATCACATTTTGAGGTCAAAAGGTTATACTATAAGGAATAATGTCAGAAAAAAGCTTGTTATTAATTGGCTCTAGAAGTTAGTTATCTAATGTGCCAAGGAATAATGTGCCTCAGACTGAAATGCCTCAGCACCCAAACCAGGTTTCCCATAAATCCTGGCATTGCTGTGCCTGTATTAAAGGAAATGTTATCATTGAGAAGTCAGCTTGGTATTGTAAGATGAGAAAATTGGTTATGAGCTCTTTTTAATTTGCGCTCCAGATTTCTTTTCAGACCCTACAGCTAAGATCTTAGCCATTGACATTACCATAGCTTGAGTTGGTATTGGTGGCCTTCTATAAGCATCATAGTATAATAGTAAGGGAGAATTAAGGATAAAAATAAAATAAAATGAATTTTAAGATACATTTTTAGTAAAACTAGATAAAACAATAACCCAGCACCATACCATTAGCAGGGCGCTAAATCATATTATTAAGGATTTGTTGTTTATAATGGGGAATGATAGTAGGGTTTGGAAACACTATTCTCAATTCTGCTAGCGCAGGTTTTGTATGCTTATTTTTTATTTTGATAATAGTTGACTTCATTGTTTTAACAGACCTTTAAAATCCTAGCATCAGCTGATATCCCTAAGCTGTTCTTAAATCATTATTAAAGTTGTTAAAAGTTTTGTTTGGGTTTTCAACTTTGAACTTCTAAGACGCTGTAATTCCCATTTCTGACCATTCCAATTTTGATTATTTCTGGATTGCCACTTGTTTGCTAAACTAATGTCACCCAAGGTTGTTATAGATATTAAATAACCTAAATTAAAAAAAGCTCTTGATTGATCACCCTTCAATGAGGAAGAGTGCAAATGTTGATCAAGTATATATAATTTTAATCTAAAAAGCTGTATGCTCTTTTTCAAATAATGCTCTTTTAGTCTCAGAAATGATGGGTTTAGTTATTAGATCTGGTTGTGAGGTAGGTTGGGTTAAACAAGGAGGGACAGCATCTGTCCATCTCTCAAATAGGGTGTGCTTTAGAACAGTAATCTTAGTGAGAGGCAAAGCCCTGAGGTTTGTGTCCTTCTTGATTCTGTAAGGTGCAATGTTCTGTCCAACTTGATGGTTGGAGCCCAAAGCCCTACATTACCCTTTCAGAGAAGGATAAGAGCCATTCCCCTTCAAGGGCTTTCTCTTGGCATAGTTCATTTGTGTAGTTAGGAATTTATTTTCTGCAATGGTAGCCAATTTGGGTATGGGTGGGTCTAGAGCTTACAGCTGAGATCATGTAAAATTATGTAATAACTCATGACAATTTAATACCCAGAAAAAGACCAAGCTGTACTTGTAATCTTGATCACCCTTACATGACAACAAGTATTTTAAGCTACTTTAGATTTCCACAGACGCAAGACCTCCTCTACTTCAAATTTAGAAATACTATCAGCCATAAGTGGTTCTGATTATGTAAGCTTTTTGCCTCTAAAAGGGGATAAGAAGGAATTATGGAAGGAGATATAGATCTTCAAGTGCGTTGGAAGTTCTAAGTGGAAAAATATGTTGTTCAAAACTTTGCTAACAGGAAAGAATCCATCTCAGTTGTAAGCTAACTTCCAACATGGAACCTTGAGGTGAAGTTTCTTGGTATCCATTATTACTAAATCGCTTACCTGGTAATCAGGAGCTGCATAGGGTTTTTTGTCATAAAACCACCTGGTGTCATCGATAATTTTAGTCAACTGTTTCTGGACCTCTTAGTACACTTTATATATGCGCAGCAAAGTTATTCACTGCTGATGTGTTGTTTTATATATGAGGCAATGGTGAAGGCAGGTTGTATCAAGTTAATGTAAATTGGTGACACTAGTATTGATGAAAGAATGAATTTATTATATGGAAGCTAATCCAAAGGAAAGTTGGCTGCCCATGTATATTGGGATGCGGTAGCATAGCAGCAGAGGAAATTCTCTATTAACTTTTTTTATTCAGTTGTCCATTGAATTAAGGATGATATGCTGAGGATCTATATGTATTAATCTTCAGCATTCTACACAAAGCATTATAGGTAAGTTTTTATTTAATTTGAGGCCCTCTGTTACTGATCACTTCCTGTGCTACTTTTAAACAGCGAAAATAACTTTTATACAAACAAACACTTTCTATAGCCGTAGGTGTTGTCAAACAAGTGATAAATATGGCATATATTAAAACGATTTATCAACATTAAGATCAACTCATAGCCCAAGACGTTAGTAAACTCACATTTAAATCCACTTATAGTGAGATCCATGGGCCTTCTGCTTGTTGAAAGAGATAGAGCCCATTTCAGCATATCCTATCATATCTGGAGCAGGCACAAGTCAAGCAGCCTTTCCCCAAGAAGGGACGCACTTTGTGAGCCTATCCAGTCATAAACATGGTTAATAAAGTTGAAACACTTCTTCAACCTTGGATGTTCCATGGTGGGGAATCATTATATTACTCTATGATGCGGACATGCAGGCCAGAGGGAACCCATAATTGATCACAAAATTAAAATTAAACTCTGAAATACCATCCATAAGGTCTTTTGTTAAAGTATCTATTGTCAAGTGTTTGTGACCCTCAGAGACAGATTATTGTGGCTCCAACATTTCATGAAGGAGGTAAATTTGATCAGAAGATGGTTTTAATGAAGTAACACATAAACCAGCTGGATCATCAGGCTTAAAGGAGATAATAGGACAGTGATGAGTGTGGTTATAAGAGGTTTTTTGGATAAGGTATGGAAGGAATTACCACGTCAATGGTTCAATAAATTAGTTTCAATACAGGTGTTGGGAAATACTTATAACAAACTAGTTTCTTTATTATTAGTAGGAACCATTAAAGGGTTTGGATTAGGATATCTGACATAATGTGAATAGACCTTAACTAAATCATATTTAGAAAGCAAAGGTTAGGAGAGCTTGGTGAGTCCAGTTCTTCCTGCTGGCCAGCTCCTATGATTTGCAATGTTTTATGAGTAATTTGTGGTCCATACGCGCAACATCAGTTTGATTTACTCCCTGTAGGAGATAAATCAAGTGCTTTAAAGACCAAGCAACGGCAGCCAACTCCTTTTTGTATATTGCCCATGAGATTTCATTTCCAATTGACTTAATTATTAATAAATTGCAACTTAGTGTACTTGTACTCATACTCTTATAGCAAGACAAATCTTACCGCTATACTAGAAAATCACATGCCATAATAAAAAGTTAGTCCTCATCATCATGGCGCAAGAAGGGACCAGTGGTAAAAACATTCTTAATGACCTCAATCTCTGTTGATACTCAAGCGTCAAACTAAACATGACATTCTTACCCGTCAACTGGTGTAATGGTGAGGCATTCTCTGATATAGAAGGCAAGAACTACTTTGAAAAGGTTACAGATCCTAGTAAGCTGCGGAGTCTTTTGGATTGTAGGAGTCTGCAACGTTCTGATGACGTCAAAAATTTAGAAAGTTATATTATGGTCAACCTTTAGCACGATGTAAACAAGAAAAAACTTCATCCTTGTATAATTTACATTTGGAAGTCTTTGAGAATAAAATTTCCTTATAAAGTGATTCATCCACAACCAGATCTTAAAATGTTGTTCAACGTCAGGAGAATGGACCGCATATCATTAATATAGGCTACTACACAGGTAGACCTGTGATCCCATAGAGCGTTATAAAGAGACTTATAAACTTCTGGCGCAACTGTTTTAATCTAAAAGGCAATAAGGTTTTACTGGTATATTCCATCACAGGTGCTTATTGCTGTCAGCCATTCCTGAAAAGATTTTACCCACACTTGTTGGAAAGCATTTACTGTCAAATTTTGAAATTTTTTGGATTTAGATATTGCTTGTGAAATAAAGGCCTCAGTGGTAGGTTAATATCTGGGATTTTAACGTAGTTAAGTGTCCATAATCCACATTAAGTCTCAGTGAACCTAAAGGGTTCTATGAAAATACCACGGGGAGTGAAATAGGGGAAATTTTGCTCTTAATACCAATCCTTTTGCTGCCATATTGTTTTCCAAAAGTTTACCACTTGATAATACTAGCTGTGTAAGGATAAAAAGGACAGGTAATCTTGATAAGATTAACTGTCAGCTCAAATATCAAATCTGTCTCTGAGTGTCTTGGTAGTCTATTAATGCCTTTCATATCAAACGCACATTGAAAGGCTCAAGATTCTGTGGAATGGTAGCTAAGTCAGGCATAACGTCAGTAGAGTAATGAACTGCCATTGTCACCAATAATTTCCTTAAAACAAACGTTGGGGGCATAGGGATTTCTTTTGTAATGTGTATTGTAGAAAAGGCTATTGTGTTTCTTTCCAAGTAAATGTATGTCAATTGATGGCGCAATTATCCTACTCTTAAAATTAGGTATAGCATATATAAAATTTGTGCATAATTTGCCACAAACTCATGTATAAGTACAACAAAACAAAATGGTCTTTATAGAGGAAATGTGACCATTAGGACACATAAAGCAATCAAGCAAGATGTCCTCAGTGTGTGACTTCAAAGTCCAAAGCCTACACTACTTTCAGATCAATATATTTTTTGTGCTGCCATAGTCCACTGGGGCAGTTATTTGACACCTTACGCTAATCTACTGTAGTATGAAGTAAACACGAATTAATTTTTGGATATATAAAAATCATTGGGGGTACAAACACTTATTACTGACTTATGACCGTACAAGGTTTCTTAACCATTCTAGTACTAATTACGATCTTATAGGGAATTTCTGCAGCCTAAGCATATGACAAAAAGACTTGTTGTGAATCTTAGGGGTCAGATAAAGGTTGTACATTGATAAACTCCTTGTGAATTAGTTATAAACGTCATTGTGCTTTAGATTTGATTAGTAAAATATTTAGAAGGGATAATCTGGTTTCTCACTATTCATAGAATTGCTAATATTATTAAGGGTCTTAGAATTTTAACAGAGTAATATGAACGTTCAGATTTGGCATCTCATTGTGAACCATCAATATTTTTCTCTGTAGAAGGAATTGCTCAGGGCATACATAAAGTAATAGCAAATGATCATTTGTGGGGTAAGCTGTTCAATAATCTTATATTGTACATAGTCTCTTTTGTTATATGTGGTGAGAAATTATTAAAATTACATTAAACTCTACAAACACAAGTCAAGCCACATTAATTGGCGATCAAGAAGAAATGCTAATCACAGAATCTATAAAAACCCCAGTGACTTAGATGAGGCTTTACAAGTTGCATCATATGGGAGAAACAAGCTTTAGAATTTAATAAGGGTGCTCCATAGCCAATTTAGGAGGAGCACTCGTAATTAGTAATTAAATGTTGCTCTATAAAAATCTGATCCACAGCCATAAGAAATTGAACCAACGAGACCAGATGGATACTTAACAGTTGTGTTATATTTTTACTATTCAAAGTGCAAATAGAGATTGGGCTCCAGACTGAGCTGCCTCAGCACTTACAGTGAGATTCTCAAACAGCCTGTAATCTCTGCATATATTAATATATGAACTTATTACTGGGAAGTGAGATTTGGTTTTGGTCTGATGGGAAAAACAAGCAATGGGCTCTTGGGTAAATTTGCGCTCTAGCTTCATTTAACCCCACAGATAAATTCTTATCCACTGACTTAATAGATTATTGTTGATATGGGCGGCTTTTCATATGACTAGTATTATGATGGTAAGAGAATTTTAGATATATAACAAGATAAAGGATTTTCTAAAGAAATCTAAAATAAGTCTAGATAAACTAACAACCCACATTCTATCAGAAGCAGTGAGCTAGGCTATATAAATTCATATGAGGTTGAAAGCCCTAGTCTTGGAAATATTAGTAGGGATTAAAATTGCTATCCTTGAATATGTAAAGCAGGTTATTGAATGCTATTTTATTATTTTAAGTGATTTTAGTTTTTTAATTGACCTCCACTTATGCTATCATCAGCTGAGACCTCTGCACTATTCTTATAAACATGTTTATAATTTATTAATGTCCAAATCAGGTTTGCAAATTTCTATAATAACGATATAATTCTCAATTATGGCCATTTTTATTTACTTTTTTCTTGCTTGCCACTTGTTTGATAAATTAATCTTATCTATGATTGTCCCAGGTATCAAAAATTTTAGATTAAAAGAGGCTATGGTTGAGCCACCAGTTGATAGAGGTAATTGCGCATGTTGCCATTGGTTTGAATATTTAATTAAAATCTAAATAAAGTTGTTTAATTTTCTGCACATGTTGCTCTACAAATTAGCAATAATGATGGGTTTTAGTTTTAAATTTAGATGTGAGGTATGGTGGAATAAACAATGAGGGACAGCAGCCCACATCTCTCATCTAGGGTCTCTTAGATCAATAATTTTAGTGACAGGCAAATCCCTAGGGATGAGCCTTTATTTGTTCTGTAAGGTAAATATTGTGTAAAACTTGATAGCTGGATCTTAAAACTTACAAGAAACAAAGATAACTTTTTCATTGCCTCTCCAATTCAAAGAAATTTAATTTAAGTTATATGCTTTTTATTTTCAATTTTTTGTTTTATAATTCAAATAAATGTCATGTTATGATAGAAAGTTATGATTTAAGCGGCTCTGAAGTCCAGTAATACTCATCAGGACCCACTAACCCAGGTGCCAATTTACACTAACATATTAACAATAATCAGATTATAAGAATACTTTTACATTCTCAAAAGCTTAAAGCAACTTTTTTAGAGGATAATTATCCGCTAAAACCTAGTTTTTCATAAAGACCAATGAGATCTAGTATTAGTGAAATTTCAGTCCATTCTCATATTAGATATTGATGTACTTATTAGTATTATATTACACTCATGTAGAAGGTCCATTTTGCAGTTAATACTTTATTGCACATAAAGTATGTAACTTAAAGATAAAGTACCATAGTCATATGTACTTGCCTTTGATCATTCATATCATAAACGTATCATTTCTGAAATTGAACTGAAAAAATATTTAACATGCTCATTTACACCAAGTATATGTTCAAGGTTCAAAAGTTACCATTTTATGTTAAGATTATATTTTATGTATGCCTCTAGTATTGATATTAATATAGACTTTTATTTATTTGGGGAAGGTTGACCAGGGGACGTACACTTCCAATGTAATGATGATAATATATAAATAATATTATTAAAATAAAAGGACACCTCAGAGGGTTCATAGTCCCTCCTGTCGCCATCCAGGACTGCCAGGTTTAGGAAGATGGGGGGATTTATGCCGAATTATACTTGTATGCAGCATGAGTGAAGGAATGAGTTAATTTTAGGAACCATATGGGGAACCATGAATTGATTATCCTTCTGTTTTTTGGGGTCATGTTTCTAAACAACAATGCTTGTAAATTTTTCAATATATGGTAATGAAAACTATTGATGGCTTCTTGGAGAGCAGGCGTTGTTCCTGTGAATTTATCCAATACTATGGTATGGATTGTCCATAGTGCTATTGCTACTATTAAATCTCCGTAAATATGGATGAATTGGTGATTACATGTTGAAAGCAAACATGTCCTAGATAAACTGAAAGATTGTTCATCGCCTTAACGGAATAAGCGCATGACTTCTTTCCAGATAGCTACTGAAGTTGGACATTCTTCTAGGCATTGTACTAGCTTCTGTATTGGCCACATATTGTGCATGAAGAGTGGGTGCATTTGACCTTTCTGTGCGATACACTCTCCGCATGCATCTCCATATATGTGCCCATATCCTGGGTTGTAGCAATAGGTGGTGTGTGTATCTTCAAACCATTCTTTGGGTCTCCAGACTGTAAGGTATATCCATTTGATCCAGGTAATCAATCCTGGCTATGGTGCTAGTTTTTCGCTTTATTATATTGTCTGTGACTACTTGGCTTTATACTTCTTTTCTGTAAGTCGATCTTAGGTGAACTTGGTGACTGGTCTGTCCGCTTATTTATATCTTCCACTCTGCTCTTCTCATGGCTATAAGTGTTCATTTAAAGTGTACTGAAGTGTCATGTGTCCTGTAGCAGTTGGGTGAGATGCCAAATACTTAGTTAAGGAGTTTGGATGATCTATTAACTAATTGGAGTGCTCGTGTAAACTTAGATCTTACTGCTCTGGCCCAATGGTATGTCTGAAAGGTTTGGACTAGTCACCTGAGAAATCTAGGATCCTAAAATATGGGTCGCTTGTTCTACATAATTAGTTAGCACCATACCTCCATCTCTCCTAAGACCAAATAAAGTTTTAAGGCGCACAAGGGCTTTGTGTTCAGACCAATGCCATCCCTGTATTAAGCATATAGTGTGTTAGAAAAGGACGGTGAAAAAGCAATTGTATGAGTCATAAACCATATAATTGATAGTATCATGGAATTAGCTATTGCAACTTGTCCAGTTAAACCTGTATGATAGCCATACAAAGAGGCAATGGGTTTTGTTATTTCATCTAGAAGTCGATTTTTTATCCTGGCGTTGGCGTATCCCCCTAGCTCTAACCATACCCCCAAGTGCGGACAGGTCCAGCTGCCAGCTTGGTAGTAAATGGAAGTTCCAGTAGGGTAATTTCTGATTTTCACTTCCTATGTCTGGTGAGTAGTCTTGATGTTGTGTTGGTCTGTTGACCCAGGGTAGATGGCGTTCAAAAGGTCTTATATTTCCCCAAGAGTATAATTTCCGTTTTCTCAGCATTCAGGGATGCGTTGCTGATGGATGAGTATTCTTATGTCATCTTCTCAAGTATGCTGGCATCCTTGTTGCTGGATATTTCCACCACACAGTCATCAGCAAAAGCCATCATTTTGACTGATGACTAGCCATAGACATTGATTCCATTAATGAGGGCATTTGTATTCCTGATTAGGTGATCCAGACTAAAATTGTATTGTAGAGGGCTTAGAGGGTCCCCTAGTTTGAGAACCCTCTGTGGAAGAACTGGGTTAGTTAAAAAACCTGCTCCACACACAGCCATGGTGTCTGACTCAGTGAAAAGCATCACCCAGTTTATAAAGCTACTTGGGAGTTTAATTTTTGGAGGAAGGCCCTAAGATAAGTCCGATTCACCCTGTCATATGCCTTCTGTTGATCTAAAAAGACAAGTGCTCCAGAGGTTTTAGTTTGGCATACATTTGCAACTGTGTGAATATTGTCCCATATGGATCTTCTTGGGACAAATCCATACTGTGATGGGGATATTACCTCAGTTGCAATTTCCCCTAATCGTTTGGCCATAAATTTTTGTGAAAAGTTTAGGTTCAGTATTAGTTAAGGAGATTGGGAACCAATTGGATAAATTTAACTTATCTCCCTTTCTAATTAAAGTGACTGTGTATGCTTCTTTGCCTTCAGGTAGAAGGCATGTTTCCATAATGCACTTATTCATAGAGGCTAAAAGAATGTTAGAAATGTTATTAGAATTTTATTTATAACTATATATATAGGGAAGCCCATCAGGTCCAGGGAATTTCTCTCCGGTGCAAAGTGCACCACTTCCCATAATTCATCATGCATTATTAAGTTAACAAAATTATTAGTTTGAGCCACGGCGTTAATATATGCATTGGCGAGGATTTTTTTTTTCTGGTTTGACCGGATCAGATTTATATAATTTATATAAAAACTGTGTACTTTGGTCACAACTTCCTTGGGTGTTTCTGCTATGGATTTTTCCAGTTGTCAGACCTGTGTGCAGGCCACCATGTTCCTTTGGGCGTAAAATCATCAGAAAAAATAACTTGAACAAGTTTCTCCATCTCTTAGATTTTTGCATGGTATTGAACATCAACACATTGTTGGTGTTCTCATATCTAGGTGTTTAATTGTGCAAAAACCTCTGCCCATTTGCGTCCCCATTCAGGGCTATATCCTGTGCATGGGACATTATTTTTAGGGCAATCAATTTTCAGCCAAGGTGTATTTAATGATGGCTGAAGCTTCCCTGTATTTTCTTGATGCAGTGTTTTTATTTTGTTGTATTGTTGATTTTTTAAAAGTTTTCAAGGTGATCAATGGGTTTTAGCAAAAAGGTGTTTGAAAATCTCTTGTTGAAAAAAATTTCTTCCACCCAGGAGTGAAATTCAGATTCAGCTAAATTTTCTGTGCGTATTTTGCACCATCTAGGTGCTTGGATAATTGTTTTTGCTGGTGTGAAGGACACCAAAACTAGCTGATGGTCAGAGAATTCGATTTTTATAGTTTTAAATTTATAAATTCTATGTTGGGAAATTAGCAGCGTGAGTATTACTTATTCACAACATAGAAATAAGTTTACCATTGTGCACATGTGGGTGCGTCATGTTCTGCAGGATAGGTGACCGTTTAGGTAGAGGTTCATATAGGACCAAGGTGGCTTTTGTCACGCAAAGTTCCAAATGCCCTTATGGTATCTCCATTGTATGTGGCTATCAGCCAGTGTTTGGGTTATTCCACCAGTTCATGTCTCCCATAATGAAAGTGTTTACTGTAAGATGTATTGTTTCAAGGCTGATAGAAACTTTTGAAGCTCCATTGCACTGTTCAGTGCGTACACATTGACTATTGTGTGCACCTCTTTGTACCATGAGAAGGTTACGGCTAGTACATGGCCATCCAAAAATGAATTTCTAATGAATCTAAAATTTTAATACACATGCACTATCACCTCAAAGTGTTGTGACCAAAATGATATGGTTGGAAGGAGAACGTTTTCCCATACTTCCTCCTTTCCCTGTGGACAGTGAACTTCCTGCACCGCCAGGACATCCACAGGTGGGTTTTACAGGAGACTCAACTTTTTGGCCCTGGACGTTAAGGCCTTGTGTCCTGCTATTTCAACGTCCTTATCTCTACTGAGACGCCTGGTACGCCTCAGGAGCGGTTAGCAGGGCCCCCTGGCCCTACACTTTCTCCCTCTTTGCTCACCTTTGCATCCTTACTGTGGGTGCCATAATGATGAGTAGGTATTGGGGTATAATATTCCCCTTTTACTACTGCTAATTTAGTTCCCTTCTTGCCTTTGTTTGCTTTCAATTTATCATTAAGGTGCACATGTTTGTTCTCATTGGGCACAGTTTTATCTGACGCATTCAATTGTTGATTTTCTAATCCCGTTTGGGCTGTAATTCATAATATTGGGGGATGTTCCAAGTCCCTGTGCTGACGAACTTGTTTCTAAATTGGGTTCTGCCGAATCCTGTCTGTTGTGATTGGCTGCTTGGTTTTCTGTTGAATTTAATTGGCTTATTGTTGCTAGTTCTTCCATGTCTTCCTGAATCTGTTCAGGCGAGATGGATGGTTCTGCCAATGTCTTTGCCTTGGCCGCGGCAAGCTTGCAAGCCTGTTTGGCCATTTTCTGTTCCTTTAGGGAAATTAGGTCAATAATTTTATATTGTCCAAATTCTCCCCAGTTGAATGCTTGTGTGGTATCAGTGATTTTGCCATACTCTGAGTCATCTTCACCCATTTATTCCTCACAGAATTCCATTTCTCTTTGGCCTTCTTTTATGGGACAAGATGAATCTTGTGCCAAAAGGCCTGACAGTAGTTGCATATAGGTGGTTCACTCTCCACTGTAGCATGGAATAATTGGGATTTTTCCCGTCAATTATAATAGAGGCGATGTGTGGGATTTTGTGAGATCCTCTGATACCTCTGGGTTCATGGAAATTATTGCTATTACCTTCCATGAGCTAAGGGTCAGCATCAACTGAATAATATGCATACTAAATTATTTTGATTATTCTGTAGGATTCCAATCCTTCTTGGAGAGGTTGTTCAACTACTGTGCGAACTAATATAGTTGAAAGGTAGTCAAAAATTATAAAAATATCTTTGGATTCTGTCCAACATGTGCATTTGGTTAATAATGAACATTGGCCATCAGGGAGGTCAATTACCACTTCGACCTTTGCAGCTTCATATGCTTCCTCCACTATCTCAAACCCAAGATCCACCCAACCACGGCGGCTAGTATGGGTTGTTATGTACACAGATTGTGGAAATAATTTTGGTTGGGCTTCGCCAAATTTTTCCCACATTGTCAGTGCCTCTGTGCCCAAAAACACATGGATCCCATGCTCAACCAACAATAGCGGTTATGAGTGGGTCACTTCCATGTAGCTGCAGTATTTTATTAAAATAACGTGAAATCCATGGGTTGCACCACCTTGAGTTTTTTTGCTTTTATTCTTGTTTACTCCTGTGCGCTTGGTGCCTTTGGGTGATTCAGATCCAGGTCTGCTACCCTTTACTGCATTTCACCCAACTCTGTCCTTGTTTATTAAATGTGCTTATATCACCTGGTATTTATTATCAAATTTTTCTGTTTGAATCAGTTTGTTTATAATAAGTGATACTAAATGGAAAGAAAAGTGATATTGGTATATAGATTCTTAATATAAAGATTCTATCTAGTTTTTTAACCTTATCATCTTCTCAACTATTAAAGGAAACATATATTAAATAGAATTACTGAAATTTTGTATTAAAATAAAGAATTACATACTATTCCTACTAAGACTATATATTTATAATTGTGTATATTATTTACTGGACTCTAAGTTTTGTATAAAATATAGTAAGTTGGTGTGTAAAATTTAATCTCTTTGAGATATAAGCTCTTATTTCCTCACGTTTTACATAGCATACTAATCTGCCTGATAACAGCTTAATTATCTTACTGAATAAGAAATCCTTTATTTATAATAAGTATTAAATTAAAAATCTTTTTACTAAAATGATAATTTTCAAATTTTAGTATAATATAGCATATCATGATACAAATTAACTCAACAATCTATATGCAATACTTTAAAGTCTGTGTCACGTAAGCTTATATTAGAATCTGACTATGGTAAAACCTTTAGATTTCTACCAGGTTATCTTCTTTAATGTAAACTATTTATATAAAAATGAAGAATTGGAATCATCAATCATCTATAGACAATCCTTAAAGTCAAATTGTAAAGTAACTTATAAAACTGAAAAACAATGAATGGAAATAGAGGTTCCAAAGCAAATGGGTGAAAAATTACAATTACTATATAAATGATTCTATAACGTCGTTCTCTTAGCTAATTTTGAAAGACACCAAGCTGTAGGGGACTATTGGATACTGTATATCAAAACAATAGAATGCTACTATATCCTGCGCAATGATAAATCTCTAGCTCATAGTTTTTTCCAAATTACTCCTTAGCATGCATTTAACCTATATTCTATAAAAAATTAGGTCTAATTTATGAAGGGGTACACAAAAATAAGCGTAATCTTCAAATTAAAGCTATTACTTTTTTAAAAACTAACATATCTTCTTCAAAGCAATCTACATTACGCTTAAACATTTGTCCAATATTTTTATTTCATTCCTGGAGCGTTTTTCTTAAAAACCCATCTGCTTTGATGGCTGACAGCTCCTGCAACATTTTTCTTTACCACTCAAACTTTAAAACAATGCTCAATTGTTTTTTGGGTGCTAGAGTGGTAGTGCATTCTGAATTTATCCAACCATGTCAGACAGTTAATCAGATTTCTACTCTGAAATTTGTAAAAATTTGCATAACAATATGAGATAAAAAATATCCAATTTATGCTAGTTGAGGGACTAGTTTTTTCAACATGACAATGTACCTGCTCATGCAGCCATTTCAGTGCACCAGTTTTTAGCAAAAATCATGACTTTATTGCCCCTTGCCCATTACACACCTAAATTCACTCCATCCAATCTCTGCTTGTTATATGTTTGAAGAGGGACACAAAAGGAAATTTTTAGCAATGTGGAAGAGGTAAAAAAGTGGGAGGATCTGTCATTCAACAGATCACTGATTTAAAAATTGTTTCCAGGATTGGGATTTTAGATTTGACAAATGTACTAAGTGTAACGGAGAGTACTTTAAGGTGATAAGGCTGTTTTATAAAATTAAAGTTTTGCTTTAAATTAAAAAAGTAAGCTTATTTTTTGGGTACCCCCTCATCACCTTTGGCAAAAACTTGTCCTCATACATATTAAGTGACTCAAGGCTCATAAAGCTTCCATAAGGCGTATGTAACGCGCCTTCCTCTTTCTAAAAGCATTGGGCCACATCATTTAAGACCTCATTTTAATCTTAACTATTTATACCTTAATAACATGCTTATCACACATGAATTAAATGAACATCAAATTCTAAAATAGTTCTAATGGTACATGAGAGCAACATAAAAACTCATATCTCAAACATTCATCCTTTTATATGAGTTAAAGATAAAAGGCAATCCAATCAAGAAACAAATCTAATATATCTCAAAGACTAAACTATTATCTAAAGTTCCTTTATAAATAAACATGATATGCATAGATATCTTATAATATAGATTGAATTTCTACTTATTACAAAATTATTATAGCTCAAAGATTCACATAAGCTTATACCAAATAACATACATTTTAGATAGAAAATTTAAAAGTCATAGATAGAATTTTCATTAAATCTTAGAGAACTCAACATCTTGCGCAATGCTTCAAATTTTAGTTAGCCTTTCGTTTTTTTCACTGTTACAGATTATCAGTAGGGGCAACCTTAGCAATTAGATTAGAGAATCATTATACACATTACTAATTACAGCTTGACAAAGATAGAAAGATCATATTTAGTTACAGTGTTACCAGAAAGAGTGCCTCATTATTCCTATTGCAACAAAGCACTTTAAACTCTTCTTGTTTAAAATTCAACTTCAACACTATCTCAAACTCAATAGAGTAAAATAGAAAATAGAATGTTCAAACCTTATAATACAATGTAAACTTAGACTGCAAAGTAACAAATACACAGAACATTTAATCAAGAACTTTTTATATAATGTCAATGTTCTTACAAGATACAGTAATTTTCTAGGATTAAAGCATGCATATTAGTGGCATTTGTTATTCAGGAAACAGTAGATTTGATGGCAAGATGAGGCAGTTGAGAGTTTGGTATGCCTACATCATCCAGGTGTGAAAAATTACTTATATATATATGTTTTTATACTACTTTAGTTCACTTTCTAATAAGCGTTCTTAAAAGATGGAGTTTTTATATTTAATAACTATAATTTGGGGATGTTCTCATAAAAAATTAGATAAGTCTAACAGGTAGGCTAATTCTGATCATCATGACTAATGGATTTCAGGAAATAGTTGCTGAAAATATTGTAAGGAGTCAATTGTTAATAAATAATATCAATAAATCTTCTTACACGAATTGATTGAGATTTATTACCAATCAGTTAGGGTGTTTTTTGAAATATTTAAGCTTTGATAACGCCTTCTTGGAAGTATCTTGAAGATTAACCTGAGCGATGTGGCCTGCTGCGAAGGGTAAAATAGTCCAATTACCTAAGTAGGCTGCTAGCTTGTAAAGGGTAATCTGCTGAGGTTGTATAAACGTGTTGGGACACGATATTTTGCTATCCAACCAGGAGGGTTGCAATCTAGTTGGTGGTGTTTACTGACTAATTGGATGAAGATTTATTACTAAAATTGACTCTTTAGGGTTATTTTGGTGGCTAGTAATGGCTTTTATTGGGGTTCCAACCAAAGATTTGAGCGTAAAAAATTCTCTATTGAAACTCATTGAGTTAAAAATAAAGTTAATAGAAAAGTAGATAATAATAATTGTATATTTTTTCTCACTTTTCTTTCATGTTGCTATCACTTCTGGAAGCATGATCAAACCCAAACAAAATATGCAGACAATCTATTCAATGTGAGATAAGCGTAATTTATAAACAAGAACAAGGTTGGTCAAAAGTGCTGAAGGACTAAAAACTAGATCTGCACCATTTAAAGATACCAAATGCACCAGTAATGAAGAGAAATCAGAAAACAAAAAAAAAACTAAAAAAGTACTTCCATTGGGTTTAGTTAAGTTTTTAGTAAAATACTGCAGCTACATTGATGTATTCTATTATAAGCTATTATCGTCAGTTGAAAATGATTAGACAAGCTATTTTGGGCACATTACACTGACACAATGGGAAATTTTGGCAAAGCCCAACAAAATCTGTTCCCACATGTCATGTACATGACCACCCACATACCATCTGTCAAGGCCAAATGACCTTGAGCTCAGATGGTGGAAGAAACTAATATCTCTGCAAATTGCAAGTAGTGAAAGACTCTCTGACAGCCAGTGGATGGTTTTGACCAAGTATACACGTTGGACAGAATTATATAATATTTTTATAGCTTTTGATTATCTTCTGATGATGCATATGCACACAGTCATCAAACGACATCTCCTGGAAGGCTTGGAATCCTAAGGAGAATTAAAGCAATTCAAAATAAAAAAATTCAACTCATGCCATCCCTTAGCATAAGGAAGGCCATCACAATCATTTCCTAAACCAAGAGGTAGCGGAGAATCTCATAAGATTCCCCACAATTCTTCACTCACCAATGATGAGAAAATCCTCAATTGTTCAATGCAACAATAGAAAGTTCATATATCATATGCAACCACTGTCAGGTTTTTGGACTTAAGATCACACTTGCACCATAAAAGAAGTCATGAGAGTTCTGGACTTTCTTGATTAGGAAATGGGAATAAATAAGTTTGAATATTCCAAAATTGCAGACTTAAACCAAGCATTTCACTGGGGTAAATTTGGACGCTACAAAAATAGTTGACCTAATTTTTAAAGGAAAAGAAGATAACCAAACAGGACCTTAAGTTGGCTGCAGCCAAGGCAAAGGCTTCAGCGAAACACTCCATCTTGCCTGAACAAATTCAATAATATTTGGAGGAAATTGTAACATTAAGCTAATCAAAGATTTTAGATAATCAACCATCCAATCCAAATCAATAGAACTCATAAGAATCTGATTTGGGTGTCAACTCGTCATTTCCAGGGAATTGCACATTTACAAAGCTAACAAAACTATACTCCAAACAGGGATAATTATCAACAATTGAATCCATCAGACAAACTTAAAATCTAATGAGGTTACACAGAAAGTGCATTGCTATGAAATCACAAGTACCAGAGGCAATACGGGCCCAAATTGGCAGTTGTGAAAGGTGCAAAATAGTAAAGCGCCTACTCACCACTATGGAACTTGTAGTAAGGATGCAAAAGTGCCCAAGGGGAGAAAAGGAGTAGGGAGGGTCCTTTCTAATTGCTCATGAGGTGCGCCATGCTTCTCAGTGGAGATAGGGACGTTGAACATAACAGGACTCAAGGCCTTACTAAGATGGGTCAAGAAGTTGAGTCTTTTGTAAAAACCCCTGTGGACATTTTGGCAATAAAGTAAAACCCACTGTCCACAACGGAAGGAGGATGCATGGGAAAACATGCTCCTATCAACACTATCATTTTGATCACACCACTTTGTGCTGATAGCACATTTGAACCAAGCTTTTTATTTTTTGATAAAGATTCATTTTTGAACATCTGCGCACTAGCTGTTACCTTCTCCTGTTATGATGAAGTGCACATAATTACTAGTGTATACACACAAACTGTGCATAAGCTGTCTTAAATTTTTTTAGATTTGACACTCCCCCTCTAGAAGCTTTGCTATGGGATTTAAAATGATAGGCCATGAAAACACCAATTTGGTGGCCTCACACAACAGAGGCCACAAAGACATTTTGAACTTCGCGTCCTATAAAACAACCTTGGGTATACATAATACCTTACCCAAAAGCTCACCTCTCCTTTAAACATGATCACCTTCATGTTTATAAAGGTAAGCTACTATCTATGTCGCGCATAGACCTTATAATAGCGCTTAAATTTCTGATCCCAATTTTCTAAATATATAACTATAAAAATTAAACTTTTCCAATTACTGGTTATTTTTGGTGTCCTTTACTCCATTAAAACCACCCATACACGCGCTCAGGCGTATTAGAATCCGCTCAGAATTTTTTTGCCAATTTAAAGCTTCATCCCTGAGTTGAGAGTATAACTTCAACGCGGGATAATACAATACCATTCTGTTTAGACCCATTGACCACTTTGTTGAATTTTAAAAACAAAAAGTGAACCAGGTCAATTACACATCATCGCAGAGGTCCTGGGCAGCTTCAGCCATTATCAAAAGCACCTTGGATGAAGTAGATCACCTGGAAAATAACGTCCTGGTTACAGGCTACAGCCTTGAATGGGGGCTTAAATGAGCTGAGTTATCTGCAATCTAAATGCTTTTGTAAGAGAACATCAGCATCACATTAGTGTTCAGTTCAAAAAAACATAACAGCTGGAGAAACATGCTCCAATTATCTTTTCCAACACTTTTACTCTCTCAAGAATACTGTAGCCT
Source organism: Massospora cicadina (assembly GCA_022478985.1). Lineage (NCBI taxonomy): Eukaryota > Fungi > Entomophthoromycota > Entomophthoromycetes > Entomophthorales > Entomophthoraceae > Massospora > Massospora cicadina. The sequence continues at coordinate 150,304 of JAKSZP010000041.1, read as the reverse complement.
GTACACAGGTCCAGAGGATGATACATTAATAGCAGAAATGACAGCGGAAGCTACATTAAATTACATGAATTTTGTTTTAATTTATATAAATACAAACTAATCAAACCAGTGTAAATGGGTATCCCTCAATAATGCACATATCAGCACCGCATTTTAATCCAATAAACTATATAATTTAATTTCATAAGAGGACTTATGGTAAGCTGAAGCATTGTACCACACGGGAAATGTCCTAGCCCTGATTGTATTCCCTATGAAAATTATAAATAAGTTAGTACATATCTAAACTCCGTTTAGCCTCCAAGAAGAAATGTATATTGAAACATATACCTTCTTCCTGGAAGCCAAGAGTCATCTAAAGTGACTCTCTTTAAAAAGAAGAAAATATGTTATATTTTATAAAATCAGTGCCCTATCTCCCTACCCAACTCTGCCACCAAACTATTCAAAATATTCATGGCTAAGCGCCTAGGGAAATAGCAACTGAAGCGATATTGCTGCACAATATGGATTTGTCCCCAGAAAATCCATATAGGGTAACGCTCACACAGTTGTTAATATATGTCAGTATCAAGCTTCTAGAGCGCTTGTTTTCCTGGATCAACAAAAAGTCTATAGAAGGGTTAACTGAACATCCTTCCAGCTTGCCTCCACATGTTTAAACTACCCAGCTAAATTTATATATTGCATGATGCTGTTTTCTGAATCTGACACTATGGCTGTACGCGGATCTGGCTTATTAAGTGATTTAGTCTGCACATAAAGGAGTCTCAGCCAATGTGGCTTTCTAAATCCTATATTATAAACTTTAGTATTGACCCACTAATCCGCAAGACAAATGCTTTCCTTTTTGGATTCAGATTTCTTGGAAAGCCACAAAAAGTGATGTCATTTGCAGATGATTTTAGGTTAAGTATCTCCAACAATTGTGACATTTGTATCCTTGATAATACCATAAAAGAATACTCCATGATCAGTAATGCAGCACTTAGAGCAAGATTGAAACCACTTTACTAAGACCTATCAAACCCTTTAGTTACCTACCACCTTGGGCCAGCAGGTTATGCCCTTTAATAGACTCCTCACCTACTTTAGTTATTGTCAGATTCTGGTGATTGACCCAAAAACAAACCCTTCAACAACCAACAGATCAGGCTTTTTTCCTTATACTCGAACCAATACTCCAATTCTCAGCTTCAAGCCTATTGCAATTACTCAGCTTGGGCCAAATATTTAAATGTCAATTTGATCAATTACTTTATCAAAAGCTTGGGCCAAACCCACTCGCGCATTGTGGTCAAATATCACTGCACCAAAGCTCAGCAATTGGTCCCAAATATCGGAAACAATATCAAATTTCTTCATAAGAAATCGTTTGAGGTTGACCCAAAGATAACGTCTAAAAGTTCCGTGGACAGATAGATGTTTTGACGTAAAAAATTTGCCTCCCTAGGGCGAAATTCATATGTTGATCTTCATAATTAGCATGATAGCATTTGCACATGAACCACCCCAATGGGAGTACCAAGCGGTATTGGGAGAGACCTGCTGACGTCCTGATTAGGGGTACATCACCTACTTTAATCAATACAGAATTTTCAAAAAATATGTAATTCATCAGAAGTATGACGAAACTCAAATCAGGAGAAACCTAGGAAAATTTTGCATGTTCTTATTGTGATTTTTTTCCCCTGAAATCCTCCAGATTTTCTAGACTATTTTGCCACCAATAAACCTAGCATGAGGTCTCAGTCATATCATATCAAGGGCTGAACTGAGGTAGAGAATAATTTTGTGAAATTACTTGCTCAAATGTGGCCAGGAGATGCCCTAGAGTTATTAAAACTGGCGCCTGGCCTAATGATTAATTATCAAATAAATATCATATAATAAAGATCTTTTATTTTTATCTCTTACCTAGTTTTTTATCATAATCTTTTCTTTAAGAAGTGTTGACAAACTGGAAGTGCCAAATCCTCAACTTGTAACTATACCTGTCTTGGAAAAAGTTCCCAATTATGAAGGGAAAATTAAGCCCAAATTTGACCAGAAGAGTCAGGGCTATTTGAATACGCCTAGTGAGTTTCCAAACGGTGAAAATACTGTAAGCCACTGGCAATATCATGGACCTTTTGGCTGAACTTTGTCCCAATTAAGCATGCAGAATTCTAATTATCAAGTGAGCGATCCTCAGATTCCAATAACTGGTGCTCACTAAAAATCAGTTACACTCTCTGAAATGGATTCACATAACCAGTTTCTGGCAGATTCGGCCATATGAGAAAGTGACAAGAAACTCACAGATTATTTAATACCAGCTGCTAAGGCTCTGAAGCGGATACCTTATATTCCCTGGACCTTATCATAGTGGGGGGGACCTCATGCAGATACAACAAGCCCAATTTATCTTACATCTGCAAGCGTAAAAGCTATACTTGAAACCCTATATCATTGTTTTAGGATCAAAATTTACAAATAGATCCCTCCTTTGACCTGTTCTACTACCTTAAGGATCAGGCACTCAGAATAGAGATTTACATGAAGTACTGTGACGCAACCATGGCATCTCTTGTCAAACGTCTCACAGACAGTCAAACAACTAATGAATTCCCGATTAACTTTGTTCAACTCACCATTAATCATACCCAGTGAATCATTGCTAGAAAAAATATGGAAATCACGGAAATCTACCATGTGCAAGGGGAAGAACAACCTTTTTGAAATACTCTACAGGACAAATTAAATTACACTCTTACTGAAGTCTGAAAAGCAATTGTGGATAATATGGGACTTGCCAATGAAGCTCATGGGAGATTAAACACACTTGAGGAGCTATTGAATGAAGGAGTCCTGAAGATAGACGCAGAAGTTCTTGCTCACCATGGGCTATCACATGAATGGGTACAAAACATGTATCCGCTGTCAAAAACTGGAAACTCATTCTGAATTCTTATTATCTCAGTCACAAAGACTTACCATACATGCCACTTTGGGCCAAGGAAATCATCTAAAGTTAAATACAAAGCATAATTATTTCAAGAATTATGTTTGGGCTGAGCTGGATACTGTAAACAAAAACATCGAAAACCTTGCAGCAAATTCAGCCGTCCCAAATAGGGATGAAGAGGATGCCCAGATTAACGAGGAAATTTCAAAAATTTGGACTGTGGTGTTAAGATTGCAGGCCAGAAAAACTGAAATTACTCAGGAAAATTGGGGACTCAGAATTTAATTATCAAATGCAAATTACCAAGTAGACAGTATGGCCAAAGATATTAAAAGCATAACATCCAATCAAGCTTTATTTGAAGAGGCGTATGACAACCATAAATAAAAATAATTCGATCCCTAAAAAAACAAAGCTGCCAGTGCTCACCTAGCCTTGACAAGAGAAATAGGAAAAAGCTCTTCTCATTCGGCCATAAAACAGTTTGGAAAAACAAATAAGGGCCAAATTTAAGCATCAGAATCCAGTAGTTTGGAGCAATATCATGAAGTTGAATCACCAAAATTGATACTAATACAGAAACCAATATTTTGAACATCTGTTCTAAGCCTAGAGTTCTGGAATCAATCCCAACTCCAGATACTCCCTAACGGGAAAGAGGTCCTATTCTAAAAAATGATACACCAATACGTTCAAGAAGAAGTACAACCCCTATGCCAAAAACTTGGCGAGACGACTTTTGATCATTGTAAATACCAAATCTAGATAAGGATGGAAACGTTCACTCTTTACTTAAGCTATTTTAAAAAGCAATGAAGGGGAGCATCAGACCATGCAAAAGGATCAGCATTGATTAACTCACTCAACTCCCATAGCTATGACTTGTTATGTCCTATTTGGGCTATTATTAGTCCTATATGGATGCCAAAATTGCAGTGACAAAACAGTTTGGAGGGCCTGGGAAATTAGAAACCCAAAAAAGAGTTTCTTAATATTGAATTTAAGAAGAATGAGACTATTAAGGACTTTGAAGACAGATTTTTATATGGGGCACAAGCTCTGCGTGGGTGCAATGCAATAGATAAGTTCAACGCTAAGATTGTAATGGAACATGCAGTTATGTTCTTCCATGAACTGCAAAATGTCATGTTACCTGCATTCAATGGAAGCTTGGAAATCCAAGAGCTTACCAATTAATTGAGAAGCTGTTCCCGTAATCTTGATACTCCTAATGGGTCCAAGGATCAGCAAAAATTCTGATCTTTGGGCCCAAAAAGTAACACTATGTCTGACCAGAATTTTTTTCCAAACTATGAACCTAAAATTCGAGCAAAAGCAGCAAAAAGGACCAATTACATGACACAAATGTGGTCAAAAGGGGAATTTTTCTAGCCAATGCTACAGATGGTCCAAAAAAGCCTGGGGTCAACGTTGCTCTAGAAATTAACAGTGATAGTGAAGCGGGAAAAGAGCAGGTGAAGTAGAGGTGGAATGCTCTAACTCCATTAATGATTAAACCATTCCACCTGACCCTGGCGAGCTCTTTAGAGCTGAAGATGTCGCCAAAGATAACCTCCATCTTATTGTAACCAATGATATTATAATGGTCAATATTCAGGCCATAGTAAAAGCAACTAAAACCTTGAAAATTACCAAAGAAGCTTAAGAAAAAGTATCAAAACCTTACTGAAACAGATTATTGATTAGGGTTTAGACTTCCAACCCGGATGTTAAACTGATCTACCTTTATCTAACAACATACATGTAGCCAACCCCATGAAGACCTTAGCAGATAACTTCCCAGATATGTTCAAGTCTGAAATTGCACCAGGAATTGGGCAGCAATCACAGATTTCATATAATAAATACCTCTGAAAACTACTCTGAATGTACTTATGTGGACAAAGCAATAAACAAGGTGTGAGTTCAAGTTATCGTCAATAGTGATCCTCCTATCAATATAGTTAGCACAAATTTGGTTAAATAACTGAAAATTGCGCCCAACGTTACCACTGTCAGGAATATGGAACATCTGGAGCGCTTACAACTAAATTTTCTGGGTGCATATAATATCCTACCTCTCAGATTTAGATCTATTGTAGTAACAGCACCTGCTATATTGCTGCTAAATATGAACTAAGATATACTAATTGGGACTGATTTCCTAAAGAGATATGGAGTTGTTACCTATCATAAGGAAAATACTATTAACATTATTGGCCAGGCTATTCCACTTTACTATAGCTGGGATAGGGCAGTTGGTAAAAGAAACCCAGCCTATTCATAAATATGGCCTACAAAGATGGAGTCATCTTGATTGAATATGTCAAAGAGCAGTCAAAGATAAAAACACTACCACTCAGATCAACGAGTCAAAGGGCATTCCACTTTGGTCAAATCATAATATTACTATACCCTCCAGAGATCAAGTAATTGTCCCAATTGGACTAACAATTAATATCCTGGAAGGACTTTATGGTGAAGTATACCAACCATGGTCTAAATCTCATTTCAGATTAAACATTGCCCCAGGTATTATCATTCCTGGCCATGGAGAAATATACATCATATGTGAAAACCTAAAAATTGGCCCATCTTTATCAACTGACATTGTGGGATCCACCAACGGGTGCCACAAATATTTATCAAAGTAAAATCTTACTTTTTAATAAAAGTAATAAATAACGCTTTGTTAAAGTTTTTATGTTTTTTATTTTTTAAACGGGGCAAAACCAAGAAAGGTCCTTTCCTAATACTAGTATTTCCTATTTAAATTAGTTTAGATTTTGAGACCATGGGTTTTGAGGCTAAAGTATATAAAGCTGAGTCATCCAAATTAGGTAATATAGGTTTTTGGCCTTTCAGATTGAAGATAAATTTTTTGAGGCAAAACTGTCCCATGTGGTAACGATTTGATGAATTGTATCCAATCACCATCGAGTAAAATCTTCTCACCTTGGTGGTGGTCAGACCTGTGCGGTAATGAATACCCCAAATTTGGCCGACAAGTTGGAGTAATCCTATTATTAGTTATTACCTTATTAAGCCAATTTTGATTATAAACCATATTTTTCCTATAGTTAGGATTCCACCGAGAATCCACTAAGGTCTTTTCTGCCGTGGGTACTCATATTGTTGATAACCACAATATTATTTGAAGATTGGGCAGGAGATGGGCCAATCATGGTAGCAGATTCAGGAGCACTCGCACCTCCAACATTCTTTCCCATAAGTTGAGAAGGTGAATATCTGACATTGCCCCCCTCAAGAATGTTGGGAGGGGTGTAGGGTCATAGGAAGCGGCCATGTACCCAATTTATGATAATTCCTGTAGCCAAAGACTTTATAGAAAACTCATTTCCTCTTTTATACATGATGGTAAATGGCCCCTCCAAGATTGATCCAAGTTTGCCACTACGTGGAGTTATGTGATTGTGGTAATATAAAACCCTATCTGACACTTGAAAAAGAAGGTAGAGGAGCTCAGAGCTCATTGGCAGCTTGTCCTTCTTTAGTAACCATTTTTGCGAGGTTGGTCATAGCCTCTGATTAAAGCTGAATGATGCAGTTAGCTAACCTTTGCATGGCTTTCTTAGGTTCCTCACCTCTAGAGAAGACATCCTTAGCTAAAAGAGCAGGTATGCCCTGTTCCCTGCCAAACAAAACCTGGAAAGGGGACATTTTCAGAATCTGGTGATAGCTAATTCTGTAAGCCATAAGCGCACTTGGGAGATAATGATCCCAATGAAGGGGATCAGACAAAGCCATTTCCCATAAACTAGAAACCAGAGTACCATTTGCTCGTTCCACTGTACCATTGGTTGATGGGTTATATGAAGCTGAGAACAGTTGCTGGGCTCCCATGGAAGTAGCTAAGATTTTGACTACTCTGGATGTAAAATTTTTCCCGTTATCACAGAGTAGTACTTGAGGGCACCCATGTTGAGTGAAAATATTTTGATGGAGAAAGGTTGCAGTGGCCTTAGCAGTTTGGGCTGGCAGCGCCACAGCTTCAACCCACTTCGTGAAGTGGTCAATGCCTATCAAAGTATATCTATTTCCACCTGTGGTTTGAGGAAGCGGCCCTACTACATCCAAGCTCATGGTATGGAACAGCTGTTGTGGGGTAGTTGGCTGATATTGATATCTAGTTTTGAGCTGAGACTGCTTCTTACATTTAAGGCAAGCATCCAAGACTTCGATGATGGCTTCCATGATTCCCTCCAAAAAATATCAATCCTTTATCCATTCGTAGGTTTTCTTTACTCCTCCATGGCCTAAGGTTGAATGAGCTTCCAGGATAACAGGTACACGTTCCAAGGGTTGTAGGTAAGGCAACCACTTCGCCCCCACTTGTTTATACAACTTCCCACTTTCTACTTTAGTGTTATGGGAGTGCTGGGCCAACATCTTCTGTACAGGCTCATCCTCCTCTTCCCAGTCATTCAGGGTCATTAAAAGATCATACAGCTGCTCTGCTTCACTGTTATCTAAGTGGAGGATGGGCAGCCAGGTTAACCCATCTACATTTATGTGGCAGGTCCCAGTGCAGTGTTTGATCTTCATATTGTAATGCTGGAGCTTTAGAGCCCAGAGAGCTAACCGCCCCGTAGGGTCCCTCATGTTTTGCAACAATTTCAAAGATGCGTGGTCCATGATCACAGTGAAAGAGGTCCCATACAAGAAAGGACGGTAATGCTTCACTGCTAACAGAACGGCAAGACACTCCTTCTCAGTAACACTATAGTTGTGTTCTGCCTTTGATAGCATCTTACTAAAATATGAGACAGGATGATCTACCCCTTTTTCATCTAATTGGGCTAGGATGGCCCCGATGGCGTAGTCTGAAGCATCTGTAAACAAGATAAACGGTTTTCCATAATCGGGATGCCTTAGGATAGGCCATTTTTGTAGCAGCAACTTCATTGTTTCATAGGCGGCCTTCTGTTCAGTGCCCCATTGAAAGGGGATATTCTTTTTAGTAAGTGAACAAGGGGCTCGCTGAGTTGGGTAAACTTAGGGATGAACTGATGGTAATACCCCATCATCCCTAAAAATACCTGTATATCCCGTAGTTTTTTGGGGGGGTGGCATTCTGGCAATCGCTTCAACCTTATCTTGTATGGGTTGGATACCCTCTCGAGAAATGGTATGTCTGAGGAAGTTTAATTTCTTTTGAAAAAAGTGCACTTTGAAGGCTTTAATTTGATAGTTGAGCATTGTAAGCGTTGTAATACCTCCTTTAAATGATCAAGGTGTTCATTAAAGGACTTTTAGAATATGGTAAAGTCATCAATATAGAAGATAATGCAGGATAACTTAAGATCCTGCAAAATGTGATCCATCGCACGTGGAAAGGGGCAGGTGCGTTGCACAACCCTTGGGGTAATCGCGTGGGTTGGAAAAGACCTTCACTGCATATCAAAGCGCATTTCTCCTGGTCTTGGGGAGATAGATCCATTTGCCCATAACCACTGGCCAAGTCCATGGCAGAGAAAAAGTTTGAGCCTGAAAGCTGGGCCAGGGCATCGTCAATGCGTGGGATAGGATAGCTATCCTTTTTCATAAGATTGTTTAACCTGCGATAATCCATAACTATCCGATGACCTCCATTTTTCTTCTTAATTAGCAAAAGGGGGAGGACCAAGGGCTTTATGAAGGAACTAATAACCCTGAAACTAATAACTGCATGAGTTCCATCTTCATTTGTTGTTCCTCCACCTTTGACTTGCAATAAGGCTTTGACCTAATGGGATGGGCATCACCCACATCAATGGAATGGCACCAGCCCTTCATGTGGCCATAATCATTGTCTGACTTCAAGAATATATCACTATGCTCATCCAGAAGAGTATGCACTTTCTCCAACTCATCTGAGGTCAGCTCATCCTAAATATGGACGTTTGGCAAGGTACAAACCAGGTTATATGCGGGCAGGCCTAGGTCTGCCATTGAGCCAATAGAGTGGATTTGTTCAACTTCCTCCACAGGGAGTAAAAACCCTCGGCCCACCTCCTGATGCTTTCTTACAAGTATATCCTTGTTAGTGAGATTCCCCAACAATAAAGTAATAGGCCTCAGATAGGCTGGATCTAAAACACCAGGCAATACCCAAGGCTCAACAGGGCTAATTCTGTCAATGCTTAAGAGGTGTAATAAACAGTGGCGAGATATGTTGAGAGTGATTTTCATGTCTACCACCCGTTATTCACCAGACTTAATCACCACTTCATCAGCCTCATAGAGCGGAATACCTTTGGCAGCATCCACGGAATCAGGCAATTTTTTTGTATTTCACCCAGAGGTGGTATAATGTATAGGTAAAGCGGAAAGTGGGTACTCAACCATGCAGGAGTATTCCTTCTTGCTGGGTTCTTTGTTGGCTAGGACTAAAGAGACTTCATAATTGAGCAATGACAAGATCCCCTGCTTCATATTGATAATACCTTCATATTCAATCATAAACTGAGTGCCTATAAGCATATCATAAGCGTTATTATCCAAAGCCACTGTGGGGGCTGATAAAATAAGCTCAATATGAATGGGAAGGGATGAGTAAGCACTGAGTGCACGGGTGTTGTTGGGACCAGCGGTTCCAAAATCTTGGTTATATTCTAAGTAAGGTGCAAGTTTGATTTTTATCAACTTGGAAGAGATTACATTTACCGGGAAGCCTGTATCTAAAATAGCCATCACCCAAACTTTTTGAATAACCACTTCGACCTTTGTAAGTATCCCCCCAAAAGTAGGCAATAGTGCTAAGACCTCTTTAAGATGAAAAGTGGAGGTTAATTTGCCCGCGGTCTCGGGGTAATTTTCCAGAATGTACTTCATGGTATGGCCATGCTGGAGAGGGCAAATAAGGTTAGACAACACCTCATCTGCATCGCTGGATGTGTCAATAATTGCCTTACAACCTATAACTTGGTGGAGGTGAGTATCCTCAGGTATGGTGGTTTCATCTACTCCTTCGGCGTTTAGGCAATCAGGGACCTCCACTTCTGTGGGAGCTCCCAATAAGTAGTACCCAACATCATTGTAACCCCCTTCAGAGTCAGCCTCAGTGGTATTCTTAACCATGGACAAGGCTACAATTGAAGTAGGGGAGACAGCCATGAGAGGTTGAGTAATTAGCTTCGCTTTATCCGGCATTTTCACAACCCCAGTAGTTCTGGAGGATATACCCTTAGGGCACGCACTTGTTAGTTGAGCTGAAGGGGAAATTACAGTAGGGATCTCCGCTTTATATAAATGAGAGATGTCCGCTTTAAGTTGCACCAAAGAAGCAGGTTTTACAGGGAGATTAGGCACAGGTGGCCTCACTTCCAACGGTTCAATAGGCCCCAGCTCACCTAAAGGAATATGGGCGACGTCTAACAAAGCCTCTCTTATATCACGAAAGGTTGTGAAGTGGCATTTCACCGATATGATATGCCTGGCAAGAGAGGGTTGCGAAGCTAACCCCATTAATATGGCGGTAATAGCATCATTCAGGGTAAGCAGGTTAGACGTAGCCAGCCTTTGAGCAGTGAGATAGAAACGCTCAGCAAAACTAACTAGGGTTTCACCCCCATACATGGTAAGGCGCATGAAAGCCTGTTTCTCCCTGTATAAGCTTTGCTTTGATCTGAATTCAGCCAAGAGGGCCTTCTCAACATCTGGCCAGGTGTGCTGAGGATCCAAGTGAGGAATGATCAACTCTTGGGCTTTTTGGCTTAAACAGGGAAGAATGTACTGAACTTTATGTTTATCAGTGGCGCCATACATCGCAGCTTCATAAACGTACAAAAAGGAAGCCATACTCCCTTCACCCAGGGTGTATCTGTCCTTTATAGGTAATTTGAATGGCTGTTGCTCTAGCTTTTTGAGACGGGAGAAAAAGCTGGCTAGTTGCTTCTCGAGAGCAACTAATTGGGATTCAGAAGAGCTGCTCATTTTTACAGCCTCCATTGCTTTGATACTTTATTGAAGTATTCAGGGTAATGCCCCTGTAGTGAGCACCAGTTTGTGGGATCCACCAACTAATGCCACAAATATTATATCAAAGTGAGAATCTTACTTTCTAATAAAAATAATAAATAATGCTTTGTTAAAGTTTTTATGTTTTTTATTGTTTTAAACGGGGCAAAACCAAGAAAAGTCCTTTACTTAATACTAGTATTTCCTATTTAAACTAATTCAAATTTTGAGACCATGGGTTTTTGAGGTTAAAGTATATAAAGCTGATTCATCCAAATTAGGAAATATAGGTTTTTGGCCTATAAGATTGAAGATAAATTTTTTGAGGCAAAACTGACCCGTGTGGTAATGATTCAACGAATTGTATCCAATCACCATCAAGTAAAATCTTCTCATCTTGGCAGTGGTCAGAATTGTGTGGTAATGATTGGTTAATTTGCACCCTATCATCATCAAGTAAAATCTTCTCACCTTGGCGGTGGTCAGACTCATGTGGTAATGATTAGTTAATTTGCACCCTATCATCATCAAGTAATATCTTCTCACCTCAGGGGTGGTCAGACCCGTGTGGTAATGAATACCCCAAATTCATCTAAGAAGTCAGAGTAATCCTATTATTAGTTACTACCTTATTAAGCCAATTTTGATTATAAACCATATTTTTCCAATAGTTAGGATTCCACTGAGAATCCGCTAAGGTCTTTTCACTGTGGGTACTCATATCGTTGATAACCACAATATTATTTGAAGATTGGGCAGGAGATGGGCCAATCATGGTAGCAGATTTGGGAGCACTCATATCTCCAACATTCTTTCCCATAAGTCGAGAAGGTGAATATCTGACAGACATCAAACAATCGCATTTCTGCATCTGTTCCCTACCTTGGAAATTCACTCATTCCATGAGTTTGGAACTTTGTCAAATTAGGGATCCCCAATAAGGACCTACTCAGCATAAATAATGTCATCTTTAGGACGATTTAAGCACCCTGACCAACTCTGAGAAAAGCCAAGCTCATGAGTTATTCATTAAATATTGGGAAATATTTGAACAAGATGATTTTGATTTGGTATGTGCTAAGGGTGTCACCCACAATATCAATACTGGAGATCATAAACCAATTTGATTAACCCAATTAAATGCTCAAAATCATCAGAAGAAGCTGTATCCAAGGAGATTAAGGAACTCCTCAATTGTATCATGTTAATGCCATAAAAAAGTCCATGGGCGTCACCAATTTTAATAGTATAGAAAAAAGATGGAAGCAACCAAGTAGTCATTGATTATCGGAAGTTAAACAATATCAGAAAGAAGGACTCATATCTGCTGCCACAAATTGATGATGCCTTGGATAGGCTAGGGGGCGCAAAGTTTTTCTTAGCAAAAGGACCTTATCAGCAGATATTGGAAAATAGATCTTCATTAAGAGGAGGCAAGAAATGTGCAATTATAACCTAAGAGGGCCTCATCCAGCTGATGAGAATGCCTCAAAGGCTCTGCAATGCCTCAGTTACCTTCCAAAAGGCTATGGACACAATTATGGGAGATTGAAGTGTCATGTGTACTAGTGTACCTTGATGATATCAACGTTTTCAGCCGCACTTTTGACGACCACCTGGAACAATTAGAGGAGGTTTTTATAAGATTAGCATCTGCAAACTTAAAAACAAGCCTATAAAGTGCCATTTTTCAAAGACCAGCTGGAATATCTCAGATTTGTAATTGCCAAATTGGGCCTTTTGGCCCCAACCACTAATCTGGATGCCGTCTCCAAAATGAAATGGCCAAAATCCAAGTCAATATCTAAGTATTCCTAGGCATGATCAGGTACTATCACTGATTTATCGCTGACTTCACATAACTTGAGGAGCCACTTTTCTATTTAAATAAGGATAGGGTCCCATTCAACTGGACTCCAGCTTGCCAGAATGCATTTAACCAACTCCAATCGGCCCTATTAGACGCGTCTATTCTTCAATACCCAGACTTTGATTGTGAATTTATTGTACAAACTGACGCATCCCTAACACCAGTGAGAACCATCTCATCCCAAGTTGGGGAAGACGGTGAAGAACATCTAGTTGTCTTCGCTAGTCAGACCTTAGTTGTCTATGAGAGAAATTACAGGGTTATGGAATGAGAATTCTTAGCTGTTATATATGCTTGCAAGCAATTTTTAGGTCTACCTTTATGGAACCCATTTCAAAGTTATTACCAATCATGCTTCCCTAAGATGGCTGAACAACTTAAGAGGGCCTGAGGGTTGATTAGCCCGCTGGGCATTAAAGCTCTAAGCTTATGACTACACAATTGAGCATTGAGCTGGGCAAAATAGCAAAACGCTGATTGCCTGTCCTGACAGCCCACCATTGCAACACTTAGTTGGGATGCCAATGAGATGTTTAAGAAAATGATCAGCGGAGATTACCAAGATGAGCCTGAATCCGTTCAAAAAATATTATCAGATTTATAGAAAATTACAACTACCAAAAATGGGATACTTTACAATATTATTGAGGAATAGAAGTATATCTTCTCAAGGCTCTTGGCCTGAACCAAACTAATAAGGGTGGCGCATAAGGCCATAGGGAATAGTGGATTAATAAAATGAAAGAGCATCTGTAGCAATTCTACTATTTTTTGTTGATTAATTTTGACATCCAAGAAACGTTATAATGCTGTGCGGAGTAACAAGGTGATTAACCGTTCTAAAAAAGCACATCTTACCAGCTTGTTTGGTCCAAGTTCGCTTGACAAACTGTATCTATTAGTGTTGTCAGCCCACTTCCAACAAGCAATACAAAGGGCAAGTAAATTATTGTAGCCATTGACCACTTGACCAAATGGGTCAAGGCCAAGGCTATTTAGGAAGCAGGAGTGGCAATAACAGCCAAGTTCGTCCTTGAAAACATTATCCACAAGCATGGATGTCCCCTGGTTATTCTGACCAATTATGGAACATATTTTATCACCAATCTCCTTGCCAAGCTCAACCAATTAATAAGAGTATGAGGTGTGCTTTCTGCTCCCTATCATCCCAAAACAATGGTACAGTTGAGCAGAAAACGTGATGTTGGTGAACATTCTCATGAATTAACTTCTGGTCAAACCATCCAAATGGAGTAATTATCTAAGTTTAGTATTAGCTTACAATATCTCCTATCATTTGTCAACTGATATCCCCTTTTAAAGTATTATATGGAAGACATATGGCCCTACCAACACTACTATATTTGGCCCTAGAGGATCCTGTCAAAAACACTTATCCTCAATACATTGAGAAGCTTATGGATACTTTAATCAAACTACAAGCTCAAGCTTTTGAAAAAAATTTTGCTGTAATAAGCCTGACATCAAAAGGACTTAGAGAATCGCTACAAATTGGCTGAATTTGAGGTTAATGACAAAGTTTTATTTTGCAATGCCCATGGATCAGGCTAATTGAAAAAATTATATCGCATCTGGGTTGGGCCATTTGAAGTGATTGAGAAGACATCTAAGTTTATATACAAAATCAAGGATATTAGGACCAGCCATATATACAACCAAATCCATGCAAAATTCTAAGAAGGTTCGTTAAGCTGGATGATTAAGAAAAATAAAATAATTATAATATTAAAATTTAATTTTAACCTAATTAATGCTTTAGTTTGCACTTGAGGATGGGGAGAGGATCCAACTACAGACTCATTGGGTGTTCAGGCCAAAGTTACCAAATATAAAATCCAACTCCAGACTCATTGGGCATTTGGGCTGAAGTTAACAAGCGACAAAGATCAACGAAGGCTAATTAGGAATCTTAGGGTTAATGTTCAAATCAAGTGGGGGAAATGTCAGATTCTGGTGATTGACCTAAAAAATAAACCCTTCAACAACCAACAAATCAGGCCAATTATCCTCCTAATACTTGAACCAATACTCTAATTCTCAACTTCAAGCCTATTGCAATTACTCAGCTTAGGCTGTTTATCCCAATGTCAATTCAATCAATTACTTTTTTCAAAAGCTCAGGCCAAATTGACTTGCGCATCATGGCTGATTATCAATGAACCAAAGCTCAGCAATTGGTCCCAAATATTGGAAACAATATCAAAATTCTGCATAAGAAATCATTTGGGATTAACCAAAGATATTGTCTAAAAGTCTCATGGACATATAGACGTTTTAACGTAATCAATTTCCCTCCCTAGGGCGAAATTCATAAGTCAATGTTCATAATTGTCATGATACCACTTGCATATGGGCTGGCCAAATGAAAGTACCTAATGCTATTAAGAGAGGCCTATTGATATCACAATTAGGGATATGTCATCTACTTTAATTGGTGCAGAAATTTCACAGAAGATGTGTTTCATCAGCAGTATGACAAAACTCAAATCAAGAGGATCCCAGGTTTATTTTGCATGTTTTTATTGTAATTTTTGTCCCTGAAATCCTCCCAATTTTAAGAGTACTTTGCCACCAATAAATCTAGCCTGAGGTCTCAGTCATATCAGTTAAAGGGCTTAACTGAGGTGGAAAATATTCTGTTAAAATTATGTGCATAAATGTGGCCAGGAGATGCCCTTGAGGTATAAAAACTGGTGCCTGTCCTAATGATAAAAGATCAAATAAATATCCTCTAATGAATACATTTTATTTTATCTTTCTACTAGTTTTTATCAGAATAAAACTTTGGAGAAGTGTCAACAAGCTGTAAGTTCCAAATCCCCATCTTGTAACGATACCTGCTTTGGAAGAAGTTTTAATTGTAAAGGGAAAATTAAACCCAAATTTGACCAGAAGAGTCAGGGCTATTTAAATACACCTAATGAGTTTCTAAACGGTAAAAATACTGTATGCCACTGGCAATAACAAGGACCATTTGGCAACTTCATTTCAATTAAGTGTGAAGGATTCTAATTATAAAGTGAGCAATCCTCAGAATCTAACTGTTATTACAGTTACTCAATCGCCTCCCTTGAACCCCTATCCTCTTCCAGGCCTTCCACAGGACCTGGTCGCCACATGGGAGTATAGTTTGAGTCAGGAGGATATGCCAACACCGTGATGAAGAACCATCTCATGGACAAGGTAACCAAGTGCATCGCCTCCCTTCATAGCCAACACACAAGTCTGACCAGCTGGGTTGTGATTTCTAACTTTATACACTTGTCAACATTTTGTTCACGGCGCATATAGTCGCCTTCTCAACGTCTTTCTTTACATCAATATATGCTCTCATACAGGGGAGTCTTTGGTCAGTCCAGAAAGCCCCTGTGCATCTCGAAGCTTAGTTTGGCCCCAGGCATTGTGAGATATGGGGCTAACCAACTATGTAGAACAAGTTTACAAATACTAGGCATTTGTATTGAGAGGTAACTGTACTGGTCTCCTAAACTTACTCTGGGCCTGTGAAGCAAGGTCAAACTTTGCACGCGCTCTCTGTTTAAGAAACGTAAATAATCCAAATTTGCTGATCAGGTGTCTGGCATTTCATTCATCCGCTGCAGGTTTCTATGTTACCCCTGCTCATTTTATATGGATGCTTCTGGTGATGGGAATAGCGGCTAGGAAGATCCGTATAAGTGGACAGATTAATCAGCGAGGTTGTCCAATTTTTCTCTACATACAAGAAGTTTAAGGCTAAGTTATTATGAATAACATGGTGCACCGGTGTCCAAGATCATTACCATATAGACTATCTGGATATGTTGGACATGACCTCCAGTTTAAAAGACCAAAGGTTGATTTGGAGGTACACACATCATCCTTTCTCACAACCCTGGGTTTGCGCTCATGCTTGGAGCTTCCTGCGGAGGGTGTATCACAAAGATGAGTGATCCTACACCTCCAATTCTTCATGCACAAGATGAAGCCAACCTGGAAGTCTACACTCCTAGAGCGATTCCTCACTCTGAAGCTATCTGGAAAGAGGTTATGCCTCTTATTCAAGGACAATATGCATGTAATCAGCCTTTCCAGGAACATATTTTCTCTAAAGGTGAAGCCATCAATCCCTCCTTCCCTTTGTGCGCTAGTAGTGGCAAATTGCTATGGACAAATCATACTGTGGTTTTAAATTCTTTATCATGCGGCTCCTACACTTCATGAAGTTATCAATAGCTTTAACCCACATTTTTTGGATTACCTTCAGGCATTGTTGTTTAGCAATGATCCCACGCAGCAGAAGTTTGATCAACCCATGGCTTACATCTGGTTCCTAATCACCAATCCTTTCCTTCACTCATGCTTTATCTTAAAATAACACCGTCATGAGTTACCCCATTGTCCTAAACCTAGCAGTACTGGACGGCATCAAAAGAGACTACTTACCCTCTGGGTATCTCTTCTATATTTATTTTATTTCTTGAATATATATTGGAAGTGCCTGTCCCCTGGTAGGCTTTCTCCAGGTAGATCAATATATACTTCTTCTATTGTGTAAGAGCTATAGGGTTGTCCTTATCTATCTTTGCTCTTGAGTTCAATACATGAGGTCATCAGTGATTTCCTGCAAGAGGATACTTGAGTGGGGCTTTAACTACTTGTAGGGAAAGTACTTGACTGTATTCTTTATAATACAGCTATCACTTTCCCCTAATCTACAAGATCAATCACATAAACTTGTGCGGTAACCTAAAAAGTTTAGTTTTGGTGTTCACTACAAGGGTAGTTGAGTTTTCCACCAAAAAACATAAGAGTTATCAAGATCATGTTTTATAAGAAAGAACTCCTGAAGATGTGGAGATAACTGGAGATGGTGAACCATATTACTCAAAATTGGAGTCACAAGTCAAATTGACAACCTTAGAAGAATGAGTTGCAAAAACAGGGAACCAGTAAAGTAGATAGCGAAGGTCAACAATGATCAGTATGAAAAAGTTACTTTATTAAAGAGAATAAAGACTGAGTTAATCAAGATTTAATATTTCATATAGCTGCTTGGAAGCAGGTAAGAACAATTTTACTAGCTACAAAATGATTTAATGCAAATTTAAAGCAATTCAAGGCATTGAAAGTTGAGATTAAACTGATTTCAGATAAAGGCTGATACAACTGAAAATGATGCTTAAAGCCATTTTTGTAATTTCAAGCCCTCAAGAAATATGCCTGTGGCTTTACAACACTTTCCACAATGACACCCAAAATACCACACTTCATCTGAGTACTGATCATGTACCTTTAGTTGTACGCAAACTAACAACCAAATAGTTTTACAATATACAAAATTGCCTACTTCTCTTTGGGACAACGCCCCATACTTTTTTTAATCTTTTGAAATGGCAATGTATGGATATGGGGACTGTCAGAAAGCAGTGACCACTATAAACTGTTTAGATACTAATTGTCAAAATCCTGTTCTACCCCATCTAAATGGGATTTATTGACGTATAAAGATGCAAAGGGCTCAACCTTGAATAAACTCAGCAGTCCTTAATGGATGGCTAGTCTCAAACAGAAGTTAATGGTTAGCAGTATAGAAAAGATGATACCTTGGAAGCTTTTTGCCAACCTTTTTTACCAGGAAGTGCAATTACTAACAGTCTTGAAATTACTATTTTCACATTAATTCTTTTATTTTCATGCAGATGGCTCTAGGCTCTACAGACCTGCACCAAGACATAGTTTCAGTGTTAGCAACTAAGACTTCGCTTCACAAATGGTGTAGACTGAAGATGTTAGGATCAACGTTCAAAGCACCTAATCAGACTTCCAAAGTTATTCCACCAACGAGGATCAAGGTACAGAAAAATTCAATGAAAAATAATATTCACGCCTGGGTATTAACAAAAAACTCCCAATGTGTAAAAGTGGATGGATAATCTTTTGATCTCTTTTGTTTATATTTTGCAACTGGGCAATTTGCCGCCCAATATTTGATGAGAAAACTTGGGATCATGTGTATCTTTTTCTGCCTCCAGAGGAGGAAAATGAGAAGAACTTTTGGAATTGATTTGCAGTCTAGATAAGAAACAATCCAGATTCGCAGAATAACTTTTTCTACATGATAACTTCTCAGACGGATTGTACATTTCAGATTTGTCCTTATATAATATTAATCCTGATCTACTATTTCAGGATGTAATTAGATGTAAATGTTGTTACAAGAGTAAAACAAAAAGCGAAGATTATTAATTTTTGGATAGTAAAAGTGTTATCTCAGCTTACATGATCAAAGCTATTTGAGAAGGCACAAAATTGCTGATAACAACAATGACTTGCTCTAGTCAAAACTTGATGATGATAACGTTTAAAATTTTTCACTTTAAAATAAGGTATTGTTTTCAGATCTATTAATAATGTGGTTTGAACTTTAGGCACAGCAAGTAATGATGATAAGTGAGCTGTGTAGAAAAGGTGGACCTATATGAAAGGAAATTGAAATTGACGATAAGGTCACCTACTATGATACTAGGAGTTTGATTGCCAGCCACAAATGGATGAACTTTAGATAGGACCATTTAACTTATTGTCAATTCAGCTAAGGATGCCTATATGATAGAAAACATCTCCTGTTGTCATAATATAAATCAGATCTATAGCAGAGTATAAAGAATTGGGTATAAGAAAGAAAAATATTTTACCTAAAAACATACACATATACATTTTAGTAAAAAATCTATGATAAGATTTATAGGGAGATCCCCCTCAAAAAATAAGAAAGAGAATATTATAGTTAATACCTAGTTGTTTATTTTTCCTTACTTCATGTGTCAGACTTGAGGTAACTGAAACAGTCGCTTTCTTGAAGTATACCAAAATGGATTGGATAGTATAGTCCTGCCAGCGCTGAGTGGGCGAGAAGAGCTGGAGAACCAAAGTACAGTATCTGGTAAAATGAACTAAGATCTTCAGTAGGTGACGAATTACCTATTTCAATGAACTAATAATTTGTTATGTTGAATCCTGGAGAGGCGCTATTAAAGAAGCCCTAAAATTACTAAAGAATAAACTAAAGTTAGAGGTAAAAACATATTGTATTAAGATAGAAACATCAAATATATAGGCTTTTAGTTTTCTCTCTCGTTGCAATCACTTTTGCAACTTATTCAATTCAAGTCTGATTCTAGTTTGATAATCTCACAGAGGAGATTAGTCTGCGCCCATGTCAGGGAGCAGTTGGGCAAGTAAGGTAAGAGGAGCAGGTGGTAGGCCTGCGGCCTCAAACGTTCAAAAACGCCCCAGAGAAACTGGCGGAATAGAAAAAAATAAAAAACCAGCGGTCACTATTTCCCCAGGAAACCTCGCTTGGCAAGCGTGATGCAACCAGTACATCAACACGCTGCACTCCCAACTACTCTTGTTGGTGGAATACGGAGTCCGTGTGTTTCTGGACATCCAACAAACAGCTCTATGGGAAAATTTTATGGTGATGTGCACACTTTTTCCCGACCACAGTGTATGTCACACCTCACTCCATGTCACACGGTTGGCTGGACCTCAGTTTCAAAAACAAGGAGGCAGCAGATGAAGCTGCTGCAGTGCGTGTAGTGATCAACCTCCCCAAAGGGCAACAGGTCATTGAAACCAAATGCACCAGATGGACAAAATCCAACCTAATTTTCCTCACATTTGACTTTTTGCCTACTATGGTAAAACGTGCCAATTTCGAGCAGCACCTGAAAGATGGTCTCACCATATATGGCGAAATACAATTTTTAAAATGCAACACTTTACGCTGATGCCACACCTGTGCACTGGCAAGGCCATCACAGTTCTGACCCCAACTGAGGATATTGCGAAGTACCTAACCCAGATCCCACACTCCACATATATCAATATTGAAGGGCATACCACCCACCCTTTCTGGGTAACCGTGGACAGCGCGCCCCCCATCTGCACCCACTGTGACGCATTTGGCCATAAGGCACATGTGTGCCCCACCAAGGAGGGCATCACATTCCAAGAGCACCCCTCAGCAGCCATGGCCAGTGGAGAGGCGCACTATGAACTAACTGCAAGCACCAAAGAGGCTTTCCCGTGGGGAGCACAATGCTGCTACCTACTGGTAAAGCCTATTTCCCCCCAAGAGCAGAAGAAGGCCAAGCAGGCCCGCAGGGCTTTGGCCAAGGAAGCGGCCAAAGTTACCACCGCTATCCTACACTCCCAACACCAGGAGGACATCGAAACCTTCATGGTGGAAGCAACTCAGGAATCCATCAACCAATCAGATTGGGAAGCCCAGGCCGATTGGGCCACCTAATCTGAGGATCTGATGTGTGACTCAATCTCACCCAATCTTTGCAACCAAGCTCCAGTTGAAACTGACTTGGGGTCCAGCCTACCTGAAACTTTTTTTTTTTTTGACCTGATCATTGGTGCACCAAACTCATCCGCACTGCAAAAAATTTGTTTGACATCAGGGAAACAAAAAGTGAAGGCTAGTGGGCCCAAGTGCCCACCTCCTCACACCTAAGGTGCAATGGGGGAAACCTTCACTTTAGTGACGTTGAATATCGCCAGACTCAAGGCCTCGCCATCCTGGGCTAGGAAACTGAGTTTTTTACAAAAAATTCACCCATGGATATCCTGGCCATCCAAGAGTCCCACTGTCCGCAAGGTTCTGAGGATGCTTGGAAAACCATGCTCCTCCCATCCCTATCCTTTTGGTCAGAGCACTGTGGGGTGCTAGTTCAGAAAAACAATTTTTTCAAATTTTTATCATCAGAATCCTTCCTCAATGGCCAAGTCCTTGTTGTCACTTTCTCGTGGGCTGATGTGGCGCATGCTATCATCAACATCTATGCCCCAAACAGTGCATGTGAGCATCAGGAATTTTTTCATCGGTCAAATCCCTCCTGTTACCCCCAGACCCTTTCATAGTTGGCGACATAAACTATTGGATGAACACACCCACAGACCGTTGGCCTTCCTCCTCCCATGCCCCCCAGGGTCATGTAGAACTTCGCGTTCTAAAGGCCACCCTTGGGTTAATGGATATGCTGCCGTAGAAAGCCCCACTGCTTGAAAACATGATGCGCCCCCACATCCACAACGGCCAATTAAGGTCCATGACCCGCATCAACCTTATCCTTACGCCGGCAAAATTCCAACTCCACATTTCCCACTTCAAAATAACAAAAATTGAATTCTCCAGCCACTGACTGGTCTCGATAACCTACCACCTACCTGTCACGGTGGCTAAGGCCCCACATTGGTGCAAACTCCGCCCTCCCAAACTTGTTTCGCCAGGATTTTCCACTTGGATGGAATTAGCAACTTTGACAAAAGAGTTTGTTACACCATTTTGCGCGGACCCCATCTCCACATGGTCAACCTTCAAAGAGGATACCATCCGCCACTCTCGCCACCTCTCCTCCCGCCGCTCATGAGCCAAATCAGCTGTCATTTCACACGCTCTGGCAGAGTTGACACACCTGGAGTCCAACATCCCAGCTACAGGCTACAGCCTTGCATGGGGCTGGAAGTGGGCAGAAGCAGCCACCCATCTCAACGCACTCAAAAGGCAACACAAACATCAGGTTTGTGTTCAGTACAGGGCCAAACACATTACAGAGGGTGACAAGTGCACCGCATATTTTTTAAAAAAAATTTTGCACCACACCAGAGTGTGGCCTGAACACAGGTGCAAAGATTGGATGATTCTGTCGCGGATACGCCAGCCAAAGTGGCAATCAAAATATAAAAGTATTACTCCAAGTTATACCAATCTGATCCAATATAGCTGGCTGAAGTGGCAGGATTTTTTGACTGAACCCACATCCGCACAATTTCTTGATACCCAGAAATTTTAATTTGATTATTCTGAATGAACTATGGACAGCCATCCATGGTGCACCAAATCGGAAATGCCCAGGCCCAGATGGCATTCCATATGAATTCTATAAAAAGTACTTCAAATATATATCCCCACTGCTGCTTGCCTCACTTAACCAGAGCCTTCTGGAAATGCGCCTCCTACCAGGAGGACAAGAGGCCTTCACCATCACACTCTTCAATAAAGGGGACAAGCTAGACTTAGCCAACTGGCACCCCATTTCTTTAATCAACACGGATACAAAAATTTTAACTAAAATTATGGCTAACCGTTTAGGGATTGTAGCATCTGCCACCATCTCCCCAGAACAATTTGGTTTCATACCCAGAAGGTCGATTTGAATCAACGTGCACTCTGTGGCTAACGCATGCCAGTCCACAGCCTCTGGGGCACTTGTATTCTTAGACCAACAGAAGGCCTATGATAGAGTAAACTGGGAATACCTCAGGGCCTGCCTCCATCAATTCCGCCTACCCCTCGCTTCATCAGCTGGGTAATGCTGCTCACGGAATCTGCAACAATGGCAGTGCGTGGCCCTGGCTTCCTAACGGAATTAGTCCGCCCTCAAAGGGGCCTACGACAAGGGGACCCCCTTAGCCCACTCTTATACAATTTCAGCCTTGAACCACTACTTTGAAACGTGAATTTCCAACTCACTGGGGTCCATGTACCAGGCCAAGCCCCAGTCAAGATGATGGCGTTTACAGAAGACTGTGTGGTTAGGGTGTCTAATAATAAAGATGCACGCGCACTTATAGCTCTCATCCAGGAGTATTTCCGGGTAAGTAATTCTGCACTGAACGCTTCCAAAACCGAAATCATCCTCCTTGGTTGGTACCAAACCTTCTGGGCCCCAGCAACCAGTGCCCAGCCCAGACCATCTGCTCGCACATGTTCTCGCCCTCCCAGCTCATCCCACACCGCCCCAATAGTGCTCCCCTTCATGCCACACCCTACAATAGGGCCTGTCCGCCATCAGGGCGTGTGGGTGGAGGCAGGCGGGTATGCATCAGCAGTAATGGAAAGTCATATTCTAGACAACGTGACAAAGCGCATCGCCTCCCTCAGAGCCCACCCTACTTCCCTTACTGGCAGGGTTGTTTTAGCCAACTCTATGCTCCTCTCCAAAGTCTGGTTTGGAGCCCACGCCATTCCCTTCTCCCCAAGCTTTTTCAAATCCTTGTATGCCCTTCTGCAAGGATGGCTTTGGTCAGGCCGCCCACCACCAGTACAGCTAGAGTTCATGTTTGGCCCTCATCATCAAGGTGACATGGGCCTGCTTGACTTCAAAGCCCATGCTGCCAAGATCCTGGACACCTGGATTGCGGCCATCACCACCCCTACGCTCCCTCCCAACACTGGTCCCGCGTGGCCCACTCCAACTTCTCCCATGCCTTGGGCCTTAACAATCCATCAAACCCTCACTCCTTGATGAAATACCTGGCTTCATACCCATCAGCCACAGGTCCTCACGGGACTAAAACCAACTACAAACGAATCCTCCTCTCCATGTGGAGCGCTGAGTGGAGAATTCGTATTAGTGGACACACAGCCCAGAGAGGCCGCTCCTCCCCTCAGTTCACACAAGAGGTACAGGGGCTACCCATTCAAGATGGCGTGATCCCCACACGACCCCATGTCCTATCCAGGGTGTACTACCTGGACATGATGGACATCTCTTACTCCATTGAGACTCAGAAGACTATTTGGAAATACGCACATCATCCTCTGTTGCAGCCTCAAATCCGTTCCCATGTGTGGCGCTGCCTGAGGTGGGTATACCATATGGCTGAGCACTCTAACGCTTTACACTCATTTTGAATCATGTGTGGCCAGTATGGAACGCTGTTCCACCGCATGGAGAAGTGTCATACCTCTAAAGTGATATGGTGCGAAGTTCAACGTCTGCTTGGCTAGGATCAAACACATCCCTTCAGTCTGTCAAGAGATATGTTTGCTTTATCAATGGCTTCCCCCTTCCACCCTCCCTCCATGCTCTGGTGGTTGCAATCGCCATGTGGACCATCCACACGATTGTCTTGGATGCCATCCCAGGATCCACCCCCACCCTCCCAGAAGCTGTCCACAGATTCAAGTCTCTTTTGGTGGACCACTTTCAGGCATGGATATTTGGATACCTCCCACCACATCACCGACAGCTGGTCTCCTCCTGGTTCCCAATTTGGTTCATCATATTAGACCCTTTCCTCCACACGTGTTCAATTGTGGCTACGGCCTCCTCACACGTTCCCTCCCCCTCCTCATAGTAGCGTTCCCACTGGCAACAAGAGATAGCTTCGCTTCTCTGGGGTGCCTTCCCTGTTCTAGGTTTTGTTTCCTTTGGGTCAAATTTGGAAGTGCCTGTCCCATGGTTGGCCTTCCTCGCAATAAATCAAATCAAATATATAGGCTTTTTCTGAACCCATGATCATCTAAGTGCCAGTGAAATCCACCAGCAAAATCTTCTACATCTTGAAATTGGTCAGGTGAGGGATTAAAAGAGGATTTTTTTTTGACATATTTTCTAGGATGATATGGATAAAGATCCATTAGTATCAGTTAATTACTAGCTGAATTTTAGGTATAGTAAAATTTGGATAAACTGAGGGGCAGATAAAATTCAAAAAATTTATAATGGGTTATATACCAACAACATCACCCTCAAGATCTTGACGGGGGATGATAATTGAAAAGGAAACAGCTATGCATGTAATTAAAACGGAACCAGAACTAGTTGCAGAAGTAGAGTATTCTTGACCGCTTTAAAGTATTACCTGATAAGGGCCAACAAATTAGTGCAATTTAATAGTTCCTACCCCCAGGTCAATCATGGTAGATTAAAGATAATTACCCAAAGGAATATTCATGTAGTGAAGGGCTTTAAGCATTATCATGATGCCCTTTTCTAAAATTTGCTCAATATAGGTTCTGTAGTCATATTTGGAGGCATATAATTTATTTAATCGCCATAAGGTAAGATCTACATTATCTGGACTAGCAGATTTTAGGATACGTTAAAGTCTAGAAGGTAAGAAAGGCTTAAAACCATATAAGGTTTGGAAATAGGGAATCTTAATCATCCTATTGTAGCTGAATTAATAAGATAGTAAAGCACTGGGAAGAAAATCATTCTAAACCAGATTGTACATTGATAATTCTTGTAAAAATAAACCATAGTGTCATTAGCATGTTATACTTCATTGTTAGTGGCTAAATGTAGGGGGTAATTAAAAGGTGTTCTAAGTCTTAAATAGAAGTTAGCTCCTGTACTATAGAGGAGATAAAGTTTTGTGTTATTATCTGATAGGAGTACTTGAGCACAACTATTTTGGAAAATTCTTGCTGGTACAAAAAGAGTTTCATGGCTCAGTGGTGGCATTAGGCAAAGACGTGGCAAAAAAAATTTTATTAAGTAGTCAACGGCAAGGATAATTTATTGATGGACATATTCCGCTACATGCAAAGGACTGACTACATCATAGAAAGGTATTAAAAGCAGCCCTAGGAGATACAGGCTTAAATTGTAAGCATAGTTTAGACTTACCTTGAGCGCGTCAAGTTAAGCAAGTTCTAATCTTCATGAACAGATTTGACCATTTTTACCAGTACATCTGCTTTTAGATTATTTATGTTTTTATAGACCAATGTCCAAGGGTTTTATGAGCTTCATGATGGTTTCATTAAGAATAGAAAGTTGGTGATAATTTAAGAAGAAAGTGTCTGCTTGTTTTACTAAAGTTTAGTATTCACCTTTAGTATAAGAAAACGTTTTTAGATGAGCTTGGATTTCAAGTAATTCTTGAGTCTAGAAATTAGTTTAAGTAAGATGTATATAAATCCGATTATCCTTGGGAATTATTATATGTAAAATAGGGAGTTGGACAGACCATCCACATTTTAATGGATGGTTCCATCTTGAATAATGTAAAGTCATAATTTTGTAGCTTTAGGGCACAGTGAGATAACCTTCCATTAGGATCATTCATTTGAAAAAGGCAACAAAGATAATTGTATTAGTGACAACTATAAAATGTTTATGATTTTAGGTATGGAAATGTTTATGGCAAGTAACACAGCAAAACATTAAAAAATAGTTATGGATTAGCTCCGTTCAGCCCTAGTCAGGATTTTGCTATTGAGATGACGGGATGATCCACTTGATTATCATAACTGAGACAATATGGCACATACAGTGGTATAGATAGCATCAGTAAAAGAAAAAAGTCTGATTGAAGTTGGATTTATTGAATTTAAGGCAGTTATTAAAACAGTGTGCTAGGAGTCAAAAGATCAATGCTGTTAAGGACCCAAAATAAAGGAAAATTTTTATGTAATAACTCTAATAAAGGTTTGGCAATGTCAGCAAAGTGGGAATATAAACTGTTGATAATACCCCCTATTCCAAAAAATTCTTAGATATCACATATATTTTAAAAGTGGATGTTTACTCAATAGCAGATATTTGTCTGGAATAAGAGGATAACCTGCCAATTTACTTTAGTCCTAAATACTCTATTTTTCGTTTATAAAAATTTACAATAGAGATGTGTGGCGGCTCCCCCTTTTTAGGTTGGACATTACTAGTGCAAAAAATTACATTAGAAGTTTTTGATATAAGGAAGCATCCTCAAACTTTTAAAGAACCTGACGAAGATGATTTAGATGAGCATTAAAAGTTCTACAAAAGACAGTAATATCACTAAGTTAAACTAGTATGCCCATTAGCTTAATGTCCCAAAATGGTTGATTCATGAATTGCTAAAATGTGACTGTGGCGTTACATAACCTCTGGGTTATTGGTTGGGCTCAAACAAACCTATTTTAAAAACGAGAGCACAATTGAAGTGTGATCTTCAACAGAGAGGTTAATTTACCAGTAGACATTGGTCAAATCCATCAGGGAAAAATATTAGCCCACCAAGGATCTTAGTGAGCCATCAATTTGGGGTAAAGGGTAGCTATCTTTTTAAGTGATAGGATTTAGTTGTTAGTAATTCCTAATGATATGGTGACATACATCTTTCTTTCCAAACATTGATAAGGGCGAAGACCAGGGGCTACTTGAGGGTTTGGCAGGTCATTGTCAAGTAACTGTTTTAATTTGAATGCAACTTCGTGCTTCCTTATTTTTGGTATTTTTGATAAAAAAAAGATTTGAGGGGTTGAATCACCAAGAAAAGAATTGATGGTGTTCACACCTTATAGACCTAGTTGGTAGGGCCAGAAGGATATTGTGGAAAATTTATCAAAAATAGCTTCAGCAGTGGGTTTTGCTAAGCAGTTAAAACAGAACTATTTGTGCTTTGTACAGCAGTAATAGCAGACTGCTCCTCTAACGCAAAGTTGCAGAGGGTCCCCTACGCCTTGGACTCTCTTTACCTGGTCATAGGGGAAAATTAGGATATAAGCAGTAAGTAATTTAGCTCAATTATTTTCAATACTGAGTGAATTTGTCTAAAAGGACAGAGACGGTGCCTTGGTATGTCAAGTCTAATAATCCTGGGAAAAAGAGGATGTCGAGTAAGGAAGGATTAATATGCCAATAATCTCAAGCAAATGATTAGAGGAAAACTAATTGAATCCATTTTCTAGTAACACCTGAAATTGAGGAGGTATGGTGATGATTTTAGGAGATCTTAGGGGCATCCCCTCCTCTGCCTCTACCATTGAAGGTGAAAGCATAACTTTCAATCTTCATAACAAATATCTAATGAAAAAAGAGTCAAGAGATCAAATAGACATTTCCCTAGTATATGTTCCCTTTTTTCATTAGTTAGTCATATAAAATTAGTGTGACTTTGTATCCAAGTATGGAAATAAAGTTGTCTTATAGTTAAGGATTACCACATGTAGCATATAGGATTTGGTGCCCAATAATAGGTCTTAGATATTATTATTCAAAACTACTGCAGAGATAGAGAATTGTAGACCGCCTAATTATAGGGCAAGTGGGAGTATGCACCTATGGCACGAGTAAAGGCATTTCTTACAGTGCCATATTCTAAAATATAAATAAGTCTGACTGCATTCTAATTTTCCTATAAATTTCAAGGAGCTTTTATTAACTGGTGAGTAAGATTGACAATAGCGTGCACCTTCACTTTATAAACTACAGCTTTAATATGTGTCACTGTTATTCCTCACTAAGCCATAATAGAATATATAGCTGCAGTATCTAACATATGAAATATAAGTGGAAGTACTGCTAGGATTAAATCGACTAAAGGCTCCATTGAATTCTTTTTTTACAGAAGCACAAGAACTGGAAAGTCTAGAAGAAACAATATGTTGGATCAATAATGAAACACAATGTAGTGCAGCACAGGGAGCCTCGTGCCCTATGATGCCACCTATTTTATTTTTATAAGCTATTTGAACCTGACAATGCTTTATGGTATGGTTGCATCTCCACAATAAGTGAAGTTGAGGAGACTACAACTTTTCTGACTCATTACCCATTCATTACATAAATTTAAGGGCATGTATCCAAGGCAGAGGAAGAAGCGGCAGTAATCACTGAGGCCAGAATTTGAGGACTCCTTTTAAAATTGATAATTAGAAGTAAAATACCTTTCATTTGGTCATATGAAGTTGGAGTTGCCAGTTTTGGTCCAGAGCAGATAGGACTGTAGTTAACGCATCATCAAGCATAAGTTATTTATTGGCCACCAGGGTCTGAGCTCTTAAGTAAAAGTGATAATCAACCCCCAAAAAAATGGATTCTTCACATTTTAATTTCATACTAACCTTTACACTGTTTGGCCGGGGTAAGGTCACTTCCAAATTCCTTGATGAGGGCGGCTTTGAGTTCAGCCCAAGTTACAGTGCATCAGGTTTGGGAACATAATTTCTTAAACGGCTCTTCTAAGTAAAAAGGTTAAGTATTTAACTTTTTGGCATTCAAAAGCTTCCTTCATCATATACTCATAAATATAAAGAAAATAGATAATATTACCCTATTTGGGGGTTGATTTGTCTCTGAAAATGTTTGAAAGAGTTTCTCCAGGAGCAGAAATAACAATGATACCAATTAATCAAGCTCAAATCACCCACAGATCTCTCAGCTTTGGAGGGAGGAACAAAAACTTAGGTTTGTTTGGCTTGATGTTGAAGATATTTATATCATCCTGAAGTGCCCCAATTTGAGCAAATAGATAGTCAGGAGAGGCTTTTTGTTTTATTTGCTTTGCAACGATTTAAGCTCAACACATTGGTTTTGGATTAGAGTTCATAGGTCATGATTGTCTCTCCAATCTAACAGTTCTTCTTTTTTAAATAAATTTAATTTGAGGGAATCCTAAAGGCGATAAAATTTTTCTAACCCACTTTAAGGGCGTCACTCATAAAATTGGGGTCAATAAGTTCTTTGATTTGGTGTAACCAACTTCTTTGGGCGATTTCTTAATCTTTACCCATAGAATTAACTCAATCTCTCATTAAGGGACCCTCATAAGGAGAATTTAAGTGCATGGAAGGTCTAGGTGGTCCTGAGGCCTGAAGATCCTTGAGAGCCAGGTTTTAAGAACCAATGGTCTCAGGTGGATCAGGGAGCCCATTCAAACCATGCTTTCCATGAGGTCTAAGAAGCCCTTAATCATTATCTTTTCCAAATGGCCCCACTCCATCAGGACCAACAGGCTCTTGAGGTGCCAGGCCTCCATTTAGATAAACTGATCTTACTTCTTTAGGGCTCTGGTGGATTTTCATCCAGGAGGGCCTGGATGAATACGCAATCCTGGAAGTTTAAAGACTTGTTGTAGTATGAGCCCAAAATAAGTCATCTAATCCAAGTTTTGCTCAAAAAATGATTTAAGTCATCCAGAAAGATCAGATATAATGGGTAAAATGATATCAGTATTTTTAGCTTTTATAGTAGATCTAGCTGCAAATTTTTTTCAAAAGAAGGCTATCAACTCCTACATCCACTTGGAAGAGATGATTTTGAATAGAAGCAATTTGGTGTCAGTTTTTAAGGATAGACTATTAAATATATCTATACAACCAAGGATGCCAAATGACAAAAATCTACAAAATTTGAGGTGCAGTCCTTGAGACATAGTAAATTGTCGTAATATCTCTTAGTGATGTATCCCTTGATTTGGACTAAATGATGGATAATGAGGCGTACAAACCGTTTTATGTTACTCTCAATGTAAGACAACCCCACTTTTGAGCTGGTTAAAGTAACTTATTCATACAGGCTTCTCATGTTGGCTGAGTCATAAGACCCTTGGTTTTGATGGGACTAATCTCCTGAGTAAAAGTCTACTTAATAATAATTGTTTGATAGTATCAGAAAAATTTGATAGTCAAAACTGGAAATCTTAAGGCTCAAGTGTTAGAATAAAAATTTCAAGTGTAGCTTGAAAATGTAATTTTAACTCTGGTGTTATAGGATTAGGATTTCAATTATTGTTTGCCCATTAAGTAACGCTTGAGATCTCAGAATGAGCCAATCAAGGTCTTATTTACTCTCAGCAATTGCAAAAATTAATTTACTAACCTAGTAACTTTTAGAGAAACCTGGCAGAAAACACCAAGTCTTTTGTTAAAATTAAGTTAACTGAGAACAGATTTACCTTAAAGTGTACTAAGACAAATGTGATTATATAGATTCGTCAGAGCTAAGAGGTTGTGTAGAGCTGGAGAGTCTAAGTACAGGATTTAGTAAGCCAATTTAAGATCTTCAATAGATAAAAAGGGACCTATTGTGATGAACTGTTAAACTTTATCTTAAAGTCTCAAGAGGAGTTACGTAATAATCCCTGAAATCACTAAAGAAAAAACCAAATTTAGGTAAAAAAGGGTCTTAATCAAACTAGAGATGGCACATATTTTTTAGGCCGTAGATGAACCCTTAATCTTTCAGAGTGTCATTGACCTCCACCATTAAAATCTTCTACGTCTTTAACTTATCCAGGACTAGCGAGTGACAGAGGGATTTTTTCACATCTTTACTAGTATAGATTATATACTTAAGAATCCACTAATATCAGTTGATTATGTTCTGGGATTTTAGGCTTAATGAAATTTTGATCAAATGAGGGCAAATCAAATTTACAAATATTGAAAAGGGTTAAATCCCAACATTGTGTTTTAATAATGTGTGCCCACTACAAATGTCTCTGAGAGGAGGGGGAATGCACTACTGCTCTTATGAAATATTAATAAAAGCCAAGTGAGTAAAGACGTTTTGCAGGAAAGTTCTCAATTTATCATGTCTGTTTTAGTTGTTGTGAATCACAAAGAAAAAGAAATCAACTTAATGTTCATGTTGGTTATGAGATCCAAGACCTGAGGGGAACAAGCATACAGAAGTTTACAGTTGGTGAGCACATTTGATAAATCTAGTACAGCATGTAGCTGTAAAACCATGCTTGTTATGGCAGTGAATATGTGAAGGAGAAGAGAATGATGAACCGCGCTGCTAAGAAAGTCTATGAGGTGTAGCATCATGAAATAAGAAAGATCTGGCTCTACTGAAGCAGGAGAATTTATCTGACTGAAGGAAAATTGATGATCAATGATTCATTTTCCCCATTCTGACTAAATCATGTCACAGGTTTTAGCAGCATCACCTTCTAAAATCATTTTCGCAGTATAATCTGGTTAATATGGGGGACTTGTTGATATTTTGGTATGTTCACATCATCCAGTTGTATAAATTTTACTAATGACTATCTGTCTTATCCTAATTTGGTCCCTTATAATAAACAACCTAAAGGGATGATGGAGCAAATGATGTTCAATAACTTTTGATTGGTATTTTTCATATGAGATATTTTTTATATCTTTGAAGGGCTTTATTTTTATTATGACGATTAAAGGCTTATTGGTGATAATACCTGACAATATTTATAAGAATCCGATTGTTTGTCTACTATTATTATCTAACTTCTTTTTATTTATTTGAGGATGGCCGACCAGAGGACAGACACATCCAATATGTAGGGAAGAGGAAAATGGAAAACAGAAAAGGGAAGAGAGCGCAAAACAAAGGAACTCAAAAGATACATCAATGAATCCCCCTCGGGTTGGTACCATCTAGTACTAAAAAAAAAAGGAACTCAAAAGATACGACTTGGCACACTTGGGTGTGGCTAGGAGCCACGGGTGGTGGATGACTAGGCCTTAAGTGGCATGGTAGCTCAGGGGCTAGTAGGGTGTACCGCCTATGAAGACTGTGAGGTCTTAATGTCATAACGAAGGAACCAGATTGGAATCCAGTTGCCCATCCATTTCTTCCATTTGTGTTGGAGTGAGCCGAACAGCCAGGCTTGGAAGTGGTCAGCCAAATGGCTGTGGAACCTGACGATGGCTTTGTTGAAATTGTGGAGGATCCTGTTGAAAGCGTAGAGGGTAATTTTGTGAATGGACCATATTGCAATGCTCACAATTAAGGCCCTTAGTGTTTGGGGGATAGGCGAGGCCATGTTGATTGCCAGGATATTGCGGGATAGTCAGAATTCAGCTGTAGGTGATTGTTGAAACAAGTGCATCACGTTGGCCCAGATATGCGTGGATGGCGGGCACTCTTCCAGGCGGTGTGCTAGTGTGTTGGGTCCGCCGCAGATGGCGCATGTCTTAAACATTGAGAAAGTACGTTCAGCTGTTCTAAACATATGGCGCATGTATCGCCACACTGTGGAGCACACTTGTGGGGATAAGAGGGGGCAGGTGATGAGGTCCCACACCTGCTTTTGGGTGCGCAAGTCATATGGGACGTCTTAGTGGTCTAAGTAGTCAATCTGGGAAAGAGGAAAGGGTGGTAGTGGGGCAGGCGCGTTAGATACTGTTTGTCCCCTGTGGAGTTGCATGTAACCAGTATGATGGTGAATGTCTTCAGATTGCTGTGCATAGGAGAAGCTCCAATCCCCTTGTCTTAGGTTGTACAGGATGCGTTTGAAATACTGGTTGGTGTTGTGTGGTCCAGTGGCGGTTGAGTGTCGCAAAGTATTTCATCAGAGTTGCAGGGTTGAAGGGGGCCTCAGATGTAGTGCCCTTGCGAAGTTGGTTTGGGCTGCCTTAGCCCAGTGGGGGGATGGTGGGTTGGGTGAAGTTGTGAGAGCTACCCATGAGCCTAGTATTTGCGTTGCTCTTTCCGTGAAGTTGAGCAGCCCCATCCCGCCTTTCTTCTGAGGGCCGTACATTGTCTCTAGCCTGACAGGTGCGCGGTAACCAGACCATATCCAGTTTTGCAGGAGCTCGTAGAAAGCGCTGGTAAATTTGGCACTGAAAGGGAACCGCGTGGGCAGCAAACCATAACTTTGACAAGATCAGGGAGTTGGCTAACACAACTCTTCCAGTTAAACTAGCTTTACTCCTCCGCATACATGTCATTTTTTTGTAATGTTGTCCAAAATGTTGGTTTTGATGGTGTCAAGTGCATATTCACCAGCTTTGAGCCATATGCCCAGATGACAGACTGGGTTGGTGGCGGGGTGGTGTGCAAAGGGTAAACACAGTGGTTTTACTGGCTTGGATCATTGTTGTGTGGTTGGATGTGTGGTTGGTTGGCTTGTGTGGTGGTGGGAGGGTGGGGCCCAGTTCAAACTGAATTTGCCCATAACAATTACCTCTGTTTTCTGTTTGTTCAGCATGGCGTTACTCACTGACTCATACTGGTGAATAATGCGCTCAATCGCCCTGGCATCCCTATTGCCTGAGACTCCAACAACGCAGTCGTCAGCAAAGGTGAGCATTTTGGTTGGCAGTTGTCCCTCCAACCTGATTCCAGTGAGCTTTAAGTTTGCAATGCGGAAGAGAGGGTCAAGGGTAAAATTGTATAGTAGGGGGCTAAGCGGGTCACCTTGTTTAAGGCCCCTTTGGGGGGTGATGGTGTCAGTTAGGAAACCTGGGCCTCTGATTGCAAACCTGGCTGAGCGCGTTAGGAGGAGCTCCCAGTTTATAAAGCGGGGTGGTAGGTTGAAAGCCTTTAGACACTGTTCTAGATAACCCCAGTGCACTTGGTCATATGCTTTCTTTTGGTCCAGATAAGCAAGGGCGCCTGTGGGGTTAGCTTGGCAGATGTTGGCAATTGTGTGGATGTTATCCCAAATTGAGCGATTTGGGATGAAGCCAAATTGATGGGGGGCGAGGGATGTATGAGCAATGCAACCCAGACGTTTGGCTAAGATTTTAGTTAGTATTTTGGTGTCGGTATTGGTGAAAGATTGGATGCCAATTGTTTAGGTCTGCCTGGTCTCCTTTTTGAAGAGTGTGACCACATATGCGTCTTGGCCGCCATGTAGTAGGGATCTGTCTTCCAGGCACTTATTCATAGTTGCCAGTAGAATTGGTGTGATATATTCAAAATATTTTTTGAAAAATTCATATGGAAGGCCATCAGGCCCAGGGCACTTATTGCGCGGGGTTGATCTTATTACCTCCTATAGTTCATCTTTAGTGATGGGTTCTACAAGGTCTGGTTGACCAGCTATAGTGTCAATATCATTGGATAATAAAAGTTTTCAATTTCTCTAGGTGATAGAAATCCGCCATGTACAGGTTGGTGTAAAATCAGTGTAATTCAGCCGATATTTCTGATGGTGTGGATGCCAGTGTGTCATCTTCTCGGTGGACCTGTGTGCAAGTCGCCAAAGTTGAAATTGGTTTAAAATGGCGGAAAAATTGGGCCATGTGAGTTTCTCTGGATAAAATATATTTTGATTTGTAGCATACTTCAGTGTAATGCCGGTGTTTTCTAAAGAGGGAGTTTACCTGTGTGGATAGCTGGAACCACAGGTGGCCCCATTGGGGGGTGTATCCCTCACAAGGTGTGTTGTTTTCTAAGTGTTGAAGATGTCTGATAGCCTTGTTGATTGTCGCGGACATTGCGGCTGTTTTTCTGGAGTTCAGGTGACAGGCTTTCTTGGTTGCACGAGCCTTGAATATTTCCTACTCAGCGATAGGGTTCTCATTGGGTGATCATCTTTCTTGCTGTGTTGTTAGCACCATCTCAATCCAAAGTTTAAGCTCCGGAAGATGGATGGTGCTCAGGTGAACTCTGTGCCAGGTTGGTGGCTTTTTGTATTTTTCTGAGGATTATAACGCTATTGAGACCATCTGGTGGTTGGTGAAAGGGATATTTGTTTTTGTAAAATCTGATACCCGGTGCTGGAAATCTATAGGGGCGAGCATCAGGTCAATCTGGGTCATTGAGACTAGCTGGTTATTGTTGTGGTGGGGCCTCGTCACGTTGGCCAGGGTGGGGGCTTGTTTGGGAATGGTGTCACATAGGCCCAGCGTTGCCTTTATGCATAGTTCTGTGTGGCTGCGGGGTATAGCCTTAGACTTGGGCCAGCAGTTGGTAATGGTGTTAAGCCAGCAGTTGAAATCTCCCGCGAAAAACGTTGCCTTGGGGAAAGGGATTGAGGGGATATTTGAGAAAATTTTTTGGTGGCTGTTCGAATCATTTGGGGTATACACACATGCCATGGCAAAATTTTCTCCATTTCACTCAAGGTCCGCAGAAGCAGCTGTCCCTCCAGGTGGAAGGATGTGCTTTGGATAATTATTGGAGGGTCACAATTTGTTTGAATTACCACCCCACAGTGGTATGTCCAAAAGGATTTGGCCAGAAGGAGCATAGTTGACCATGACTCCTCCTCCCCCAGTGGAAAAGGGGTTTTTGGATGGCCAAGATGTCCACGGGGATATTGTGCAGGAAAGCCATTTTTTGGCCCAGGACGTGGGGGCCTTGGCTCCCACGATGTTGAGTGTCCCTATGTTGATTGCAGTAATCTGCACATCAGGAACGCTGGGGCGACCCACTGAGGTTGCCCAGTTCCTTATCACAGATTATACTGCGAGTATGGGGCTGATTAGCCAGATTGGTTCAAGTGCGTTGGTCAGCGGTCTAAGTACTGGTTTTTTTCAGTTTCTTCTGGCTCGGATTACTCTGTGGAGTTTGGGTCTGGCGTGGGTTGGCTTAAGCCCCATCAGCAAATTTTTTTCGCCACTTGCCTGTGGGTTTGATGGGCAGAAACTAGGAATTGAGGTGATTGGGTTTTGTTTATAAGTGCTGTCACATTGTGATTGGCTGGAATGATCTTCCATATCATTATTTATCACACGTGATTGGCTGGGAGGATCCACAGTGGTGCAAGGTGGATCTGCTCCTGCTTGGTTGGCTGTATTTGATTGGTTGTGTCCAAAAAATTCATCATTTTGGTTACATTGGGTTATATGTGGGAGATCTGATTGGTTATTTCGCTGTGCTGCCATAACATCCACCTGAATCTGTTCCAGAGAAATTGTGGTGTGGGTTTGGCTATTGGCGGAACTCGCAGCCTACTTGCAGGCGGTCTGTGCATGATGGCGGTCCTTGCACAAAATGGGCTCACCAAAGCAACATCAGCTCTTTTGCCCCAATAGAAGGCGAAAGTGGAGTACTTAATTTTGCCAAAAGTTGGGCTTGTTTCATTCATATTGTCCTCACAAAATTCCGGTGCTTCAATCCTGCACTTGATGGGGCATGCGTGTCTTTGTGGCCTATGGCTGAGCAGAATTCGCAGATAGGTGGGGTGTGCTCTGGTGTGATGCGGAAGGGGCGAGATATGCTACCATTGGGGAGGTTGATGGTCGCTGTGTGGGGAATGAGGGTGATATCCTCTACCACGTCCTGATCGGGTTCTATAATGGCTATTGCCTCCCCTGTACACAGGTGGGGCAGGAGGGGAAATTTCTTGAATTTAAACTGTTTGATTATGCCTTAACCTTTGAGGCCCCCGCAGAGCTCATCTGCAAGGATATCACAGTGCACAGTGCTCTGGAGTTGGTCAAATATGATGATTAGGTCATTTGCCTTGCTCCATCATGTGCGCACCATGTGGATGGTGCGGTCTTCATTGTTAATCTTTATGGAGAATATGATTTTTTTCTGCTTCTGCCACTTCTTCCGCGGACATGAACCTGACGTCCACCCATCCTCTATGTAAATTTTTATAATTTATCGAGATGGTGTTCAGGAAAGTTGTGGAGAAGGCCTCCCCAATTTTTTCCCATGATTCGAGGGAAGTATCACTGACCATAATTCTAAGGCCGTGCTTAAGGGAGGACAGGGGTTGAGAGTGTTCTATTTTGGTATATGCACCCATTTTTTGCAGAAATTGCAAAACTCTGGGTGCGGTGCTGTACTCACCCTTTTTGGTGAGAGGGTGTGTTAATATTCCGCTGGGGCGTTTTTCCCTGGCAGGTTGGGAGGGCTTTGGGCCTTTTGTGCTGGCCACTTTCGCCCAACTGGTGTTGTTGCGGACAAATCTGCTCATATTCCTGGTTGATTGTCAATCTTGGAGAAATTGCGTAGAATCATGTTACTAAAAGTGATAGTAACGGGAAAGAAAAAAGATAGCTGCATTCTGAGTTCCCAATTTTCCTGAGTACTTTCAGTGTTTCTGGCCTAGAATTATGACACTACAGTCCAAAGTTTAGAAAATTCCTCTTTGATATGGGCATCCTCTTCTTCCCTTATTGGGACAGCTTGCCTTGCTGCAAGGTCCTCAAGGTTTTTGTTGATAGTATCCAGTTTGGCCCAAACATACTTTTCAAAGTCACCAACTTTTGCTTTTTTCTCCAGGTGATTCCTTTGGCCCAAAGTGGCATGTATGGTAAGTCGTACTGATTGAGACAATATGTAATCTGAATGGCTTTCCAGTTTTTAGAAGCGGTTATTCAAGTTTATACTCATTCTTGTGATAACCCATGGTGGGCCAAAACTTCTGCAGCTATCTTGTGACTCCTTCATTTAGAAGCTCCTTGAGGGTATTTAATCTCCCATGAGCTTCATTGACAAGTCCTGTATTATCAACATTTGCCTTTCAGACTTCAGCAAAACCGGAATTTAGCTTGTCCAAAAGGGAATTTCAGTAAGATTTTTCATCCCCTTGCACACAGTATATTTCCATGATTTCCAGATTTTGTCTAGCAATTATTCACTGGGTATGATTAATTGAGGGTTAAACAAAGTTAACCAGAAATTTGTTAGTTGCTTGACTATCTGTGGGACGTCTGGCAAGAGATTCCATGGTTGCGTCATGATAATTCATATATATCTCCATCTTGAGTGCCTGATCCTTAAGGTAGTAGAACAGGCCAAAGGAGGGATCGATTTGTGAATTACCAATCCTAAAACATTGTTATAGGGAATCCATCATATATTTTGCGCTTGAAGATGTAAGATCAATCGGGCTGGTTGTATTTGCATGAGCTCCCCCACTGTGATAAGATCCATGGAGTAGGAGGTACCCACTTCAGAGCTGTAATGGCTAGTATTAAAATAATCTGAGATCTCTTTGTTGCTGGTATCCATCTCATTGTCGCTTTCTCATCTGGCCAATTCTTCCACGAAGTGGTCAATGGAATCCATTTTGGAGAATGTAACCAGATTTGAGTGAGCACCAGTTGTCAAATTTGAGGATCGCTTGTTTGTTTTTTATTATCCTGCACGTCTATCTGGGCTGAAGTTCCAATAATTGATCTTTGATAGTGCCTGTAGTTTATGGTATTCAGACTGTTCAAAGACTCACTTGGCCTACTAAATTCGCCTCAACTCTTCTGGCCAATTTCATGCATAATTTTCCCTTAGTGTTTGGGAACTTCTTCCAAGGCAGGTGGATATAAAAGTTATGGATTAAACATGTCCAGCTTGTCGACATTTTCTCCAAAGAAAGGATTCAGTGAGGGACCATCTAGTACTAAAAAAAAGGATTCAGTGAGAATTCCAGGAAAGAGATAAAATAAATAAAACTTTTATTTTTTAGTACAATATGGTCCCAATAAATAAAACTTTTATTATAAGTTATTTATGAGATAATGGTCGTTAAGCCAGGCGCCAGTATTTATACCTCTAGGGCATCTCCTGGCCACATTCCAGCATAAATTTCAACAGATAATTTACCAGCTCAGTTTGGCCCTTGAACTGATATGACTGGTACCTTTCCTTAGGTTTATTGTTGGCAAAATACTCTCAAAATTGGGAGGATTTCAGGTATAAAATTGCGATAAAAGCATGCAAAATTGACCTGGGATCTTCTGGATTTTTGTTTTGTCATACTGATGATGAAATGCACCTTCTGTGAATTTTTGGCAAAAATGGAAGTAAATAATGCACCCCTAATTGGGACATATGCAGGCCTCTTCCTCTATAGCACTAGGTAACCCCCTTTGGGCAGTCCACGCAAGTGCAATCATGCTAATTACACAGATTGACATACGAATTTCGCCCTAAGGTGGGGAATTGATTACATTTTTGCTCATCCAAAGTTATGGGATTTTTAGACGTTAACTTTGGGTCGTCCCCAAATAATATTGTATACAATTAAGTTGATTGTGTTCCCAATAATCTAGATTAATTGCTGAGATTTGATGCATAGGAAATCGTCCATAATATGAAAGAGTATTTGGTCTGAGCACTCTATAAAATACTTGATCAAATTGTCATTGAAATATTTGGCCTGAATTGCAATAGGCTTTGAGGTGAGAATATAGGCGTTAGTTAAAGCGTTGAAAGGTAATCGTCCTGATCTGATGGTTTTTGAAGGTTTATTCTTGAGTTAACCACCAGAATCTGACACCAGGGTAAGTTTTTGCATCATAAAATGAGAAGGGATAGTTGGCCACTCTTAAAACTGATGTCACATATCCTGCAATATCTTTAGCAATTGCATAAACACCTTTATATAGTAAATTTAACTCATTTTCCACTGCTTGTGTTCTGCGGATCATGGCAGAGACCAAGTTGGGTCCTCCGGATTAATTTGGTATACAGAAATGGATTCCATTCTAAAGTCCCCATAAATTTTATTTGATTCGTTTTTATTTAAGGAATTTGCGTTATAAAACGTGTTTTCTGGCATTAACTACCTCATCCCAAATTTGATGGATGGTTTCACATTGGTGTCCAGCGCCATCACCACCAAGACTTGTGTGATGCTTCAGCCTGCCCTATGTAAACGCAGTGCAAAGAAAAATCGTTTTTTGTTATATTGGGTCTAGTCTCTCCTGGACTCTCAAATTCCACCAAAATAGGGAGGGAATCAGTGGGGATCTCTTCCCCACTCAAGGGAAATACATTAGTCACAGTTGCTGCAAATATAGAGGCTGACATGGGTGACATTATTGTGGCAGAATATACTGAA
The DNA here is from genome assembly GCA_022478985.1 of Massospora cicadina. Classification (NCBI taxonomy): domain Eukaryota; kingdom Fungi; phylum Entomophthoromycota; class Entomophthoromycetes; order Entomophthorales; family Entomophthoraceae; genus Massospora; species Massospora cicadina. The sequence goes on along the minus strand of JAKSZP010000041.1, from coordinate 109,499 downwards.
ACATTCGATTTAAGTTTGGGGCTGGACCCCTGCTTGCCTTAAAATTTGGCTGAAAACAAAGGAATTAAAGGTTAAGATTCTTTTCCAGAGGCGCGTGCAAGTTTTTGGGCTGGTATTTATAGGGACTGCCCCAGGTGAAACAATGACGGGTAAATTAGCTTTCCCCTTCCAGGTTGGGGTGGGGAAATTGTCCCAAAAAGCTTCAATCAGATGATCAAAGCCAGCAGGAGAAGCATGACTCACTAGAGTGTCCATTGCAGGGGCTTCCAAAACAACCAGAAAAATGACATTCAGGAAACAATGGACACAGGTAAGCTTGAGACACAGGGAGATTAATGAAAATAAGGTCACACAAAACGCTCAACACTATGGTGCATAAATGAGCCACAATAAATATTGGAAGCGGCTGCACAGGGTTTCCCTGCCACAAGGTTTGCTTCAAACTCTCTATGCTCTCAGAAATTTCCTCACAGTTTAATAAACGTAAAACACTTAGGCTTGTTCCCTGGGTAGAAGCTGACGCAACCACTCATCTCCTGGATGAGGGGAGTCAGGACTGATTTTATTATAATAAGAAGAAGTAGTGGGAAACTTAAAACCTAAGCAACTGGGCTTTGAACAGTCCATAACCACCATGTACTCACTAAAAGGGTTGAGGTAACACCGCATTAGAAAAAAGAGAAACGCCTAGATGGCACACCGCCAATGAGAATGAGACCACCGTGGACAAGAGCGTCCCAACCATGGTGCACAACCCAAGCGTTTGAATACTACTATGTAGACCTTCCACTTGGAATAAGTTTTGGCGAGACCAAAAATAGGTTTGGTCATCTAATGTCAAGATCATCCTAACGCTCCAGTTACATTAGAGGTGGGGGTGATAACCCACCCCCTGTTACGGAACACACCGTTGAATACAAGTTATACAAAGCACCACCCAGAAGGATGGTTCACAGAAATCCCCAAGCAAGGAGGGCACACATTTGACTAAACTGGAACTGGTATAGGCTGGAAAATAAAGTTAAACACATGAACATAAATTACTAAAAAGAACGGGGTGTTTTGATGCCCCAGACAATCAATGAGGAAAGTTGGTCTTGTGGAACCTCAATTAAACACAATGGGGAGAGTTGTTAATTGGCAGAAGTAGTGCTAAGCCTAGGCGAACCAATAGGTGCATTCTACCTTCATCCAGGGTCCTGTAACTTGAGATTGTCTGAGCTTAAGTTTTGGATTGTAAATTGACTTGACTCAACTTAGAAATACTATAAATGGAGCGAGTTTTGAATCCCTATTCCTCCATTAAATGTAACGAACCGTCTGAGTTGAGGGTGTAGCTATTGCGTTTTAACGCCCTGGTTGTAACGCCCAGCTAAGCATCTTGCACATCCCCAGGAATAACCAGGGCATACCTTTCCTGTACCCAGCGTTGGTCCATGGTATGTTTCAAGTAAGAAAGACCTTGTAACTTGACCTTTTTGGCCTCCTGACGACAAGTTTTGTCCTTGAAGTATGTTCCCTCAATTGTGTCATGTAACCATGACATAATACCCTTAAGGAAGACTTAAAAGCCAAGACAGACAAGCCTCCTCAAAGCACTGAATAAAAAAGAAGTTGAAGGGCTTAAACCTCTGTATTGAAGTATTTGAAGATGTTAACAAGCTCTTTTAAACTTATTGCTATTAGACTTGTCAACAAAGCAATGCTCTTTACATCCACAAAAATCTTTGAGAATGATAAAGTCATTCTCAAAGGAAGTATTAATTACTTGTTTTTGCTCTAAGACTTATTCTTGAAAAAAAGGAGCAGATTCTTAATCCTATGCAAGATCAAATTCACTGACTCACTTGACAAGTTGAGTAGAGAAACACACATAAAAATACTGGTTTAGAAGCTTCTGGAGTACACGTTGTCACAAAATTGGAAGTCACTACCTTTAAACCTACTTTGAAAGCAAGTTACCACCTGGAGAAGGGAGTATCACTCCTTTTCTTTACAATTATGAAGCCTCAATGAAGGTTGTTGTATTTTAGGTTATTATTGTGCTCACAGGTGCGTTTTGCACCTAATTTCCAACAACATTACCACAGGATAAGTAGTACTCTCTACTGTCAGAATAATTGATTAGGGGATTTACTGACCACGTTATTAAAAAAGTCACTAATAAATTAAAAAGTTGGAAGTTATGTATTTTTACTAGATGCAGCGAGGGAGGTCAAAAGTGAACCCTTTCAATATCTTGCTTTTTAGTATTTAAACTATATCAAGGTTTGAAGGAAATCAATGCAAAGTTCATATTAGTCTATAAATAGCTAAATTAGAAAATATTAAGTTTTGGCCTATCAAAGCTCTTGAGACTTGTATTGCTTAGACAGAATGGCCAATGGAAAGTTGGTTGCAGATAGGATATATCCGTGAGGCAATGATTTTATAAATTTGACCCAATTATTGGGCGAGAAAATATTTTCAAATGTGGGACCCTATCCAGGCCTATAAAAGGGGCTGGTCTCCACGTTGGAGTTTAACTAAATTGGATGTAGGACGTGGGGTACCTCTTAATGGCTCCTCTGATTCTGACGCATGGTCGGTGCATTATGACTGCCCAAACTCGTGCTATTTGCCTGAGAAGTTTTAATAAAAGTGTTACCCCAATTAAAGGGATTCCAGTGAGAATCAACCAGGGTCTTTTGGCCAGTTTTATAAATATCAAACCCAAATCACTCTTATTGCAATGTTGGATTTTAATAGTCCAACAGAGGTGTCACTGACCATCAAAAGGGTAAGCATATCTTGTCATAATTATGATGTATGGCTCAATAGGTTATGGTACCCCATATGGAAAACCTGAATACTTAGAGTGAAGTGAAGGAAGCGCTTATTAAGGAATTTAGTTCCAAGCAAAGCTTGAGTAAGAAGAATCAAGCCATCATGAGAATTGCGTTACACAAAATTAAACCTTGGCTGCTTTTGTGGATCACTCAAAATAGAGGCCCAAAGGCTGATGACCTCTAAGATGCTTACATTGGACAATGCCATAACTGCTGTTGTTGCGGGTTTACATTATAATCCTGACTTAATCATTTACACCATATCTGTCAAATAAAACTTCAACTTTGACCTAAACATCAAAGAAGCCCTGCTAAATGAGGGCAATACACACAAGCCAGAAACCACCTGAAAGGCTCATTTGAACCTAGAATGTATACTGAGGAGGAGACCAAACCTTAGAAGGTGGGAAAGCTCAAGTGCAACCAATGCAAGAAGAATAATTCACTTGAATTAGTGTTCTAAGAAGAACCCTACCCTTGATGAGCAGGTAAAAGGGCGTTTGGCTTAGGGTCAGGTACCTCAAAAGCAACCAACCTAAATTATCTAAAATAAAACATTGCTAATCTTTCACCTCACATGCTTGAAAAAAAAATGTAGCGACAATTCTAAATGAGTTATGAGGACATAATTTATCACATCTTAGGTAACCCACTGAATTGCTACCCCAGATCAGTTGAATGCCAAAATATTGATGACGCCTAAGTCCGGAGGATACTTACCTCAGCCTAGTTATTAGGTGCCTAAAGATAATTGATAAGGCAATGATGATTATCACTACCTTACCTTGTTGATATGACCCTCTTGAGTGTACACAGTCTAATTGGATATCCAGAATAAAATTGAACTTTTATAAATCTCAATGCAAAATTCCGCCATAAAGATACCTAGACCTCCCACCAGAATTTGGAGGAACCATTATCAAAGCATAAGTGGTGATTATGAAGGTCAGAATATTGGCTATCTTAGACATTTGATTGCTGATCAACAACGTCTCATCCTAACTCATCAAGAGGATCAAACTCACCTCAACCTCAAGTACATTTATAAGTATAAAAATGAAAGTCTGAACAACACCAAATCCAGCGGTGCATATTTTTTGCCAATACAAAAAGGCAACTAGTATTCTCAGCTCTCATATTTGCCTTGGACAATAGACAGTACAAAATAATCATTAAGACACAATTTATTATCAATTACAAAAGTGTTTATTAACCTAACGAAAGACTATGCATCACTCCTCAATCATGAAGGTCCCTTTGTACTGGATAATAGAGAATACAAAATAAAGGAATATTTAGTATGGATGAGTACCTTTTTTCCAATTTGCCTCTATGATATATAAAATCAAGAAAGAATGAAAAAGATTCCTGGCTCAGAAGATGAAGTAGATGGCATACTCTATGCTACTGAGGAGGTAAAGATTAAACCAGGAGAAAGAATAGTAATTCTATCAACATACCCTGAAGACACCCCTAAACTGCTTACTACAAATAACTAGCATTGATGGAGTCAGTAGATTTGAACTAAGATTATTACCAGGTGTCCTTGACCAAGCTTATTAGCGGCCAATCAAGTTACTACTTGGAAACCTGACTAATCGAAAGAATTTAGTCAAAAAACACCAGGAAACTTGTAAGGACATTTAATTTAATTGATGAAATTGAAAAGTACATTTTATTAGTACCCAACATTATTTGTGACTAACCACACATGATTTAATCTGCACCATACCTCAAGTCCAAATATCTGATACTTTAGGTCAGGTGTAAATTGAGAAGGTGCATAAAATAATTAAGATTATAAAGATGTTTTCTCCACATCAGATGTTGACTATGGCCGCATGAAAAAATGCACATAGTATTAACATAGGAGCTTCAACATCAATATGACTAAAGCCATACATGAAGGTGAAGGTAGAGGAGCAATATATGAAGACTAAGCTCAGGCAACTATTAAATGCATCATACTTATGCCCTCTCAGAGTCCATGATCGTCCCCAGAGTTACTCATAGAGAATATAAATGATGGTCACAGACTAGTACTGGATTACAGAAAGATAAATAGTCAATCTAAGAAGAAAAGCTATCTCTTCTAACAAAAGACAATTATTGGCCTGAATCTTTGGATCAAATTTCTTCTCCGCTGTTGCAATTTGAGAGCTTTGACCAACCATAGGACATTAGCTTCAGCAATATTCCCTAACGCCCTATAGACCTCACCATTACCCTCACCCTAATTATTAATGTTTCCTGGAAGATTAATTACCATTGATCTGAAACCATATATGCCACTAACATTTTTAGGCCTGAATCCCTGCATATATCAAGTTGCCATTTCCTCATACCAATTATCAATGTTATCTGCTGTCCTGATTTCAAGCATTTAATGATTCACCATTCTTTGTTATCAGTTAAATGTGTATGGCAGACCAATTTCTATTGATGCGCTTACAGATATTTGCTAACACTTCTTGTATTTGGACTAAGCATCCATATATTCAATATATGGTAACAATTTATGGCGGATTGCTTCCAATTGCCTATCAACGGAGATTTTGTCAGTATTCTCACTTGCCCAAATTCTAGCAATTATAAATTTACTTTACAATACTAAAATTCTAGCAGATCAAATTTATATATGCTTTCTGACTATATGCCCAGTTCCCAAAAACCAGTTCTGGAATATTAGTCTAATTTATTATTTAGTTTTACTAGATTAGTCCTGAATATCTTTGTCAAAATTTACATAAAATAATCTAGTCAGATCTTCCTTGGATATCCCTGTCAATAAAAACTATAAAATTAATACCATTATTGAACGGATTACAATATGCTACCAAGGTTAGTCAGACTAACTAAAGATGTGTATGACCTTGGTCAATCATACGTCAGATTTCAGAGAGCATAATCCACAGTCTATTATGGAGCAGAAAAAGGAAACTTTAGAAGATTCAGGACCTGGAAGGAAAGCTAACTGAGTAGTGGCCAGGGTATAAATTGGTTATCCTTGCATTGAAATAGGGATATATGTGGAAATGCACTAACCAGTACAAATTAGTTTTGAGGCCATGAATTCCCCTTTACTCCAGATCCATTACCACTGGAAGTACACCCTGAGACTAAAGCAGAGCTATAGGATTTATTTAATAAAGGTTTTTATCAGCAAGCTACGCTCTTATTTTTGAAATATAATGTTTGTTTTAATTTGGTCTGGCTAAACATTCAATTATTTTTATTTTTTAAATCTTTATTTTAGATTTAGGTTTTAATTCCTCAGGCCTTAACGTCAAATTTATATGTTGAATATATTTATGACGGATTACCTTAAAAACCAATATCAATCCAATAAATTAAGTTTTGGAAGTTTACCTTAGCTCTGCGACCACGTTTTATATGTAGCTAGCAATCATTAAGGTTAAATTACTATCATTTTGCTCTGGCCCACGCTGAGGAAATCTCATGAGATTTGATTCTTCCCACCCTGCTGGCAATATCCACCAATTTACTTAATTAAATTTACAAGGCTTTATGGCGTCATAGACTAAACCCTTTTTATTATTATATTTTCTCCCTTGACCATCCAGGCGTAAAATTAAAATTAAGGTTTTTGTCCCATAGAATTCCAAGTCAGTGAGTTTAACCATCTTCCAGAATATTCATTATCTGCTTGGTATAGTATAATTTAGTTTAATATGATGGGAGTGGTAACTCAAAGGGTATCTCTTTTTATCACTAGTGGTGCCAACCCAAAAGGAGAGCCGCCACGCATCTTTATTTGCAAACGGGACAAACAAAAATAATTATTGTAAACTATAAAAATCCCTAATATGACCTCAGCTAACAGCCTAGGAAGCCATATCAGAAGGTGAGAAAGCTTTGGGGAAACTTTTGTCCAGCGCCTGCTTTAGCTGGCAGACCATGGTGGACAACATTGGTGTAGGAGCATCAGCAACATGAGGCATAAGGAGGTATAATTGTGGGTTTTCTTCATAGATGAGGCTGGCAGTGTCCATTGCCTCAATGCATTGAGCAAGTTGATGCTCAGCGTAAGTGATGATAGCAGGCACAAAAGTCAATGACTTGATGCGCTGGCAGGTTTCAGGATAATTGGGGTCAAAAAGAGAAGTTTTTGCTGCATTGATGAAAGTGAAGCTCGCACCAAAAGCAAGCTCCTCAATTTCATACTTTGCTTCTTTACCAAAATTGTGGGGTTAATTGGGGATAAAAAATCAAATGATATCTTTTCTTTCACCTAGATTTATTTATTTTTCTGCAGGGAAGGCCAACCTGGGGATGAACACTTTCAAATGTAAAAATGAAAGAAAATGAAACTTAGTAACAGGAAAGGCACCCCAGAGAAGCAATGCTATCTCTTGTTGCCAGCAGGAACGCCACTATGGGGAGGAGGAGGGAACGTGTAAAGGGGCCATAACCACAATTGAACACATGTGGAGGAAGGGATCTGAGTTGATGAACCAAACTGGTTTCAGGAGGAGACCAGCTGATGGCGATGTGGTGGGAGGTACCCAAACATCCACACTTGAAAGTGGTCCATCAAAAGGGACCAGAATCTGCGAACAGCTTCTGAGAGGTTGGGGTGGAGCCTGTGATGGCATCCAATACAATCATTTGGATAGTCCACATGGTGATTGCGACCACCTGAGCACGGAGGGAGGGTAGGAGAGGTGAGACCACAGATAAAGCAAACATATCCCAAGATAAACTGAAGGGATGTGTCTGATCCTATCAAAGCAGACGTTGCACCTCACGCCATATCGCTTTGGAGGTAGGTCACTTCTCCAGGCGTTGGAACAGCGTTCCATACTGGCCACATATGGTGTAGGATGAGTGTAAAGCGTTAGAGCACTCAGCCATATGGTACACCCACCTCAGGCAGCGCCACACAATGGAACGGTTATGAGGCTGCAACAGAGGGTGGTGTGCGTATTTCCTGATAGCCTTCTGGGTCTCAAGGGAATAAGGGATGTCCATTATGTCCAGGTAGTCCACCCTGGATAGGACATGTGGCCGTGTGGGGATCAAGCCATCTTGAATGGGTAGCCCCTGTACCTCCTGTGTAGTCTGAGGAGAGGGGCGGCCTCTCTGAGTTGTGTGTCCACAAATACAGATTCTCCACTCTGTGCTCTGCATGGAGAGGAGGATTCGTTTGAAGTGGGGTTTAGTACTGTGAGGACCTATGGCTGATGGGTGGGAAGCCAGATATCTCATCAAGGAGTGAGGGTTCGATGGATTGGTAAGGCTCAGGGCGTGGGAGAAGTTGGAGCAGGCCACGCGGGACCAGTGTTGGGAGGGTAGCATAGGGGCGGTGACGGCTGCAATCCAGGTTCCCAGGATCTTTGCATAATGGGCCTCAAAGTTGAGCAGGCCCATGTCACCAGTATGGCGAGGGCCAAACATGACCTCAAGACGCACTGGCGGTGGGCGGCCTGACCAAAGCCACCCTTTCAGAAGGGCATACAGTGACTTGAAGAAACTGGGGAGAAGGCGATGGCGTGTGCCCCAAACCAAACTCTGGAGAGGAGCGTAGAGTTGGCTAGTACAACCCTGCCAGTAAGGGAAGTAGGGTGGGCTCTGAGGGAGGCGATGCGCTTCATCACGTTGTCTAGAATATGACTTTCCATTACTGCTGAGGCATACTGCCTGCTTTACTCACACGCTCAGATAGCGGACAGGCCCTATGGTAGGGCGCGGCACTAAGGGGAGCACAAGTGGGGCGGTATGGGGTGAGCAGGGAAGGCGGGCACGTGTGCAAGCTGATGGGCCAGGTTGGGAACTGGTAGTTGGGGCCCAGTAGGTTTGATACTGACCAATGAGGATGATTCCAGTTTTGGAGGCGTTCAGTGCAGCATTACTTACCCGGAAATACTCCTGGATGAGAGCTTTAAGCGCGTGTGCATCTTGATTATTAGACACCCCGACCACACAATCATCTGCAAACGCCATCATCTTGACTGGGGTTTGGCCTGGTTCATGGACCCCAGTGAGGCGGGCATTCACATTTTGAAGTAGTGGGTCTAAGCTGAAGTTATATAAGAGTGGATTAAGAGGATCCCCTTGGCGTAGGCCCCTTTGAGGGCGGACTATTTCCGTGAGGAAGCCAGGGCCCCACACTGCCATTGTTGCAGATTCCCTAAGCATAATTACCCAGCTGATGAAGCGAGGGGGTAGGCGGAAAAGGTGGAGGCAGTCCCTGAGGTATTCCCAGTTTACTCTATCATATGCCTTCTGTTGGTCCAAGAATACTAGTGCCCCAGAGCTGTGGACTGGCATGCGTTAGCCACAGAGTGCATGTTGTCCCAAATTGACCTTCTGGGTATGAAACCGAATTGTTCTGGGGAGATGGTGGTAGAGGGAACAATCCTTAGACGGTTTGCCATGATTTTAGAAAAATTCCTTGTATCTATGTTAGTTAAAGATTTGGGGCACCAGTTGGCTAGGTCTAGCCTATCCCCTTTCTTGGGAGAGTGTGATGGTGAAGGCCTCTTGCCCTCCTGAAAGAAGGCGCATATCCAGAAGGCTCTGGTTAAGGGAGGCAAGCAGCAGTGGGGATATATATATGAAGTACTTCTTATAGAACTCATACGGAATGCCATCAGGGCCTGGGCATTTCCGTTTTGGTGCACCATGGACGGTGGACCAGAGTTTATTCGGAGTAATCAAATTCATTAACTTCAGGTATCAGGAAATGGTGCAGATGTGAGCATTATCAAGAAAATTCGCCATTTTGGCCAGTTGAAAGGGATCAGATTGGTACAACTTGGAGTAATACTTTTGTATTTTGATTGCCACTTCAGCCAGCGTATCTGCGGTGGAATCATCTGATCTCCGCACCTGTGTGCAGGCCACGCTCTGGCACGGTGTGAAGAATGTTTTAAAAAAATAGGCGGAGCATGCGCCACCTTCTGTAATGTGTTTGGCTCTGTATTGAACACAAACCCAATGTTTGTGTTGCCTTTCAAGCTCTTTGAGGTGGGCGGCTGCTTCTGCCCACTTCAAGCCCCAAGCAGGGCTGTAGCCCGTGGCTGTGATGTTAGACTCCAGGTGTGCCAACTCCACCAGAGTGCGCGAGATAACTGTTGATGTAGCTCGTGAGCGTCTGGAGGAGAGATGGCGAGAGTGGTGGATGGTGTCCTCTTTGAAAGTTGCCCATGTGGAAATGGGGTCTGTGCAAAATGGTGTAATAAACTCTTTTGCCAAGGTTGCTTATTCCACCCATGTGGAAAATCCTGGTGACGCGAGTTTGGGTGGCGGAGTTTGAACCAACGTGGAGCCCTAGCCACTGTGATGGGTAGGTGGTAGGTTATCAAGACCAGCCGCTGGTCAGAGAAATTGATTTTTGATGTGTGGAAGTGGGAAATATGGGATCAAAATTTCACCGGTGTGAGGATAAGGTTGATGCAGGTCATGGACCTTAATTGGCCATTGTGGACGTGGGGGTGAATCATGTTCTCAAGCAGCGGAGCTTGCCGTAGCAGCGCGTCTAATAACCCAAGGGTGGCTTTTAGAACGTGTAGTTCTATGTGGCCCTGGGGGGTGTGGGATGAGGAAGGCCAACGGTCCATGGATGTGTTTAACCAACAGTTCATGTCGCCAACTATGAAAGGGTCAGGGGGTAATGGAAGGGATTTGACTGACAGAAAAACTCCTGATGCTCTCGTGCACAGGTTGGGGCATAAATGTTGATGATAGCGTGTGCCACGTCAGCCCACAAAAATGTGACAATAAGGACTCGGCCATTGGGGAAGGATTCAGATGATAAAAATTTGAAAAAATTGTTTTTCTGAACAAGCACCCCACAGTGCTCAGACCAGAAGGATATGGAAGGGAGGAGCATGGTTTTCAAGCATCCTTGGAACCTTGTGGACAGTGGGACTCCTGGATGGCCAGGATGTCCACAGGTAGATTTTTTGTAAAAAAACTCAGTTTCCTAGCCTGGGACAGCGAGGCCTTGAGTCCAGCGATATTCAACGTCCCTAAAGTGAAGGTTTCCCCCATCACACTTTAGGTGTGAGGGGGTGGGCACCTGGGCCCACTAGCCTCATCTGGATCCCCACGGGCCTTCACGGTGGCATGGGTGTTTGCAGCAACGCTATCAGAAGATTTGTTAATTTTAGCAGACAGGTTCACGGTGGCTTTTGCCTTCACTTTTGGTTTCCCCGCTGTCAAACAAATTTTTTGTGGTGCAGATGAGTTCATTGCACCAACTTTAAGACTAAAAAGAATTATCAGGTAGGTTGAAGATCAAATTGGTTCCAATAGGAGCTTGGTTGTAAAGGTCAGGTGAGATTGAGTCACCCATCAGATCCTCAGATTGGGTGGCCCAATCAGCTTGGGCTTCCCAATTTGATTGGTTGAGAAAATCCTGAGATGCTTCCGCCACAAAGGTTTCAATGTCCTCCTGGCGTTGGGAGTGTGGGATAGCTGAGGCGACCTTGGCCGCTTTCTTGGCCGCGTCCCTGTGGGCCTGTTTGGCCTTCTTTCACTCTTGAGGGGAGACAGGCTTTACTAATAAGTAGCAGCCTTGTGCTCCCCACGGGAAGGCCTCTTTGGTACTGGTGGTTGAATTATAGTGAGCCTCCCCGTTGGTTATGGCTGCCAATGGGTGCTTTTGGAATGTGATGCCCTCCTTGGTGGGGCATACGTGTGCCTTATGTCCAAACGCGTCACAGTATGTGCAGATGGGGGATGTGTGCTGTCTACGGCTACCTGGAAAGGGTGGGTGGTATGCCCTTTGATTTTAATAAAAGTAGAGTGCGGGATCTGGGTTAGGTCCTTTGCGATCTCCTCAGTTGGGGTCAGAACTGCTATGGCTTTGCCAGTGCACAGGTGTGGCATCAGCATAAAGCGTTGCATCTCAAAGGATTGTATTTCGCCATATACGGTGAGACCAGCCTTCAGACGCTGCTCCATGATGGCACGTTTGACTGTAGTTGGCAAAAAGTCAAATGTGAGGAAAATTTGGTTTGATTTTGTCCATCTGGGATGTTTGGTTTCGATGACCCATTGCCCTTCAGGGAGGTCAACCACTACGCGCACTGCTGCAGCCTTGTTTGCTGCCTCCTTGTTTTCAAAACTGAGATCCAGCCAACTGTGTGACATGGAGTGAGGTGCGACGTATACTGCGATTGGGAAATGAGTGTGCACATCCCCTCAAAATTTTTCCCATAACGCTGTTTGGTGAATATCCAGGAACACCTGGACTCCGTATTTCACCAATGAGAGTGGTTGAGAGTGCGGCATGTTGATGTACTGGTTACATCGCGCCTGCCAAGTGAGGATTTCTGGGGAAATAGTAACCGCCAGTTTTTTATTATTATCTAATCGCCAGTTTCTCTGGGGCATTTGCAAACGTTGGAAGTCGCAGGCCTACCACCTGTGCCTCTTACCTTACTTGCCCAACTGCTCCCTGACATGGGCGAAGACTAATCTCCTCTGTGAGACTATCAAACTAAATTCAGACTTGAATTGAATAAGTTGCAAAAGTGATTGCAACGAGAGAGAAATTTTCTTTCACCTAGATCATGTAAGCTGGATAATTTAAAAAACTTTGACAATATAGAATTTACCCTTTGTTTTTAAGGCTACTGTCTCCATACATTTTTTCTTATTTTATTAGATTTTAAATTTCATTTGGGGAAGGCTGACCAGGGGATGGACACTTTTGGTAAGATACTAAACAAAATGAACTTTAACGAGAGGAGGGCACCCCAGAGAAGCAGATGCTATCTCCTGTTGCCAGAGGGAACTCCAAGAGAAGGAATGGGGGTTAAGTGTGTAGGGGCTTGCGCCACTATTGAGCATGTATGTAGGAAGGGGTCTGAAACAATGAACCCAACTGGAAACCAGGATGAGACCATCTGGTGGCGATAGGGTGGGAAATACCCAAACATCCACGCTTGAAAGTGGTCCACAAGGTGCGAATAAAACCAGCGTATAACTTCCTGGAGGGTGATAATGGATCCTGAGATAGCACCTAGGAAATTTTTTGGATAGTCCACATAGCGATTGCAACTACCAAGGCATTTGAGGGATGGTGGAAGAGGGGAATCCATGGATAAAGCAAACATGTCTTTAAAGAGGCTGAAGGGCTGTGCCTGATCCTGGTGAAACAGACGTTATACCTCACGCCATATCGCTTTTGATGAAGGGCACTCTTACAGGCGGTGAACCAGCATTCCACACTGGCCATACAAGATGCAAAATGAGTGCAAAGCTTTAGAGCGTTCGGCAGTATGGTATACCTGTCTCAAGCAGTGCCACACATGGGAACAAATATGCAGCTGCAGAAGAGGGTGATGGGCATACTTCCAAATGGCTTTCTGGGTATCTATGATGTAGGGGATGTCCACCATGTCCAGGTAGTCCACCTTGGCCATGGTAGGGGGTCTCATGGGTATTACTCCATTCAGAATGGGTAGCCCTTGTACTTTCTGGGTGAACCGAGGAGAGGGGCGCCCCCTCTGTGTGGTGTTCCCACAGATGCGAATTCTCCACTAAGCGCTCTGCATAGAGAGGAGGATCCTTTTGAAGTGGGGCGACGTCCCATGTGGGCTCACAGCAGAAGGATGTGAGGCAAGGTATTTTAACAGAGAGTGGGAGTGAGTAGGATTGCTGAGGCCCAGGGCGTAGGAGAAGTTGGAGCAGGCTGCGTGGGACCAGTGCTGGGCTGAGACCGTAGGGTTAGTAATGGCAGCGATCCAGGAGCCCAGGATCTTTGCAGCATGGGCCTCAAAGTTGAGCATGCCCATACCACCACTATGGCGAGGGCCGCACAATGACATCCAGGAGCACTGGCGATGGTCGGCCTAACCAAAGCCACCCTTGCAGAAGGGCGTATAATGACTTGAAGAAACAAGGGGAAAAGAGATGGCGTGGGCTCCAAACCAAACTTTAGAGAGGAGCATAGAGTTGGCTAGCACTACCCTGCCTGTAAGGGAGGTGTGGTGGGCTTTGAGAAAAACTATGCATTTCATAACTGTGTCTAGGATATGGTTTTCATCACCGTTGAGGCGTACCCTCCTGCCTCCAGCCACACCCCCAAATGGCGGACTGTGACAATGGTGGGGCGTGGCACAAAGGGGAGTATGAGCGGGGTGGAGTGGGGTGGGCAGGGCAAGCGACCCCGTGATCTAGTTGACGAGGCAGGTAGGAAACTGGGTGCTGGTGCACAGAGGGCTTAATACTGACCAAGGAGAACAATTTCGGTTTTGGAGGCATTAAGTGCTGCATTACTTACCCTAGAGTAAACCTGGATAGTATCTTTAAGCGCGCGTGCATCATGATTGTTGGACACCCCAACCACACAATAATCAGCAAATGCCAACATCTTGACTGGTGCTTGGCCTTGCACATGGAAATCAGTAAGGCGGGCATTCAATTTCGAAGAAGTGGGTCAAGGCTGAAGTTATATAAGAGTGGACTAAGAGGATCCCCTTGGAGTAGGCCCCTTTGAGGGCGGACTACATCCTTGAGGAAGCCAGGGCCACGCACAGCCATTATGATGGATTCCGTTAGCAACATCACGCAATTAATGAAGCAAAAGGGGAAGCGGAATTGTGGACTCAGGCTCTAAGGTAATCCCAGTTGACTCTATCATAGGCCTTCTGCTGGTCTAAAAACACAAGTGCTTCAGAAGCTGTGTATTGACAGACATTGGCTACAGTGTGTACATTGTCCCAAATTGACCTCTTGGGAATTAAACCAAAATTGTTCAGGGGAAATGAGAGCATAGGCAACAACCTCTAGATGGTATTTATGATTTTGGTAAAAATTTTTGTGTCTGTGTGTAAGTCCTGGGGAACGTCCCCTGGCTGTTGATTAAACCCTTTTCCTGTTTCCGAGTAAGAAGGTATCAAAGAGGGTGGCTGTACCCCTCGTTACTAGGGCGACCTCACCCACGTGGTAGACAAGCGCTGGGTAACAGCTCTTCTGCTTTGAATTCCTCCCCGGTGCCCTCACTCACCTCAGCTAAACTGGTACAGTTAATTGGGGAAATCTGCACTGAGATCACCAAAAGGAAACTTATCAACCCAAAATTGAGTGGGAGTCTGCCCAATAGTCAGATTCCATGTAGTCAGAAAGGGATGAAGACTGCCTCATTGGCCAGAATGCCTGACAGTTTTGATTTGGCTAACGCTATGATCAAAAAAATCAACCCCTCCTCAAAATAATTGGGGGATCATCTCTGACAGGCAAGTAACAACATCGGACACCATTGACAAGGGTTCAAAACTCCCTGCTGGCAAATCAGGCGTTGCACCCAATGCAACGTCTCTGACTGAACAAACGGCCTAGTGACCAGGAATGGGCGGGTTGGGCGTCCTGAACCCGTTCCCAACCAAATGGGCCTGCCCCTACATGGGGTGTCCTTGGGGGATTCCTGCTGCTTGTTGGGTCAAACGCCATCTGCGCCAACTGTCAGAAACATATCCAAGCCTTGGTTCAGATGTTTGAGGTCAAACTGACAGTGACTCGGCCTGCCGCCAAATTCTTTGATGTTGGTTCCAGTTAAATTATTTGTTCCCCATTCCCAAACAATTCGCCAGTCAGATCAAACTTGTTGGACCTGATCCCGGCTTGTTTCCTCTCTATGTCAACCACTATTTAATCAGTCGCATTGCACTGAGAAAATTGTTGGTCAATTTTTCTTTCCTAATTTTTCCATTAAAAAATCCTTTTCCAAAATTTTGTTTCCATGTCAAAAATTAAACCACCTTTTCCGCCAACCCTCACACACCCCTCGGGTTAACAGCCATACTCATCTGATATTTTATTATGTGCCTATCTGAGATTCTAGCTCATTGGCAGTTTTTGGTGAGATTCCTTTCCAGTTCCATATCTGTTGAATCAGCAGCAGTTCCAGTGGCATTCTGGTTTGCCATTTAGTGCTCTGGCATCTGGGCTGGCAGGCCAGTCTAATTCCTACTTGCTGTTTGCCTGACACTGTTAGTAAATAAAATTGGGCGCCAGTTGGCCAAGTCCAGCTTATCCTTTTATTGTACAAATTTATCATGAAGGCCTCTTGACCTCCAGGTAGGAGGCGCGTTTCCAGTAGGCATTGGTTCAGAGAAGCAAGCAGCAAGAAGGAAAAATCTTTAAAATACTTTTATAGAACTCATAAGGGATGCTGTTTGGACCTGGGCATTTCCTGTATGGTGCACTGTGAATGTGGACCGGAGTTTATCCTGAGTAATCAAATCTATCAACTCTGGGAATCAGGAAATGGTGTGGATATGTGCACTTTCAAGAAAATCTTCCATCTCAACCAGCAGAATTGGATTGGATCAATACAGTTTGGAGTAATAATTTTGTATTTCATTTGCCACTTTGGCTGGCATATCCACGATGGAGTGGTCTGGCCTTTGCACCTGTGTGCAGGCTAAACTCTGGCGCGGTGTGTAATTTTTTCAAAAAAGTAAGTGGAGCATGTATTACCATCTGTGATATGCTTTGCTTTATACTTAACACAAACCTGATTCTTGTGTTGTCTTACCAGTGCGTTGAGGCGAGCGGACACTTCCACCCACTTGTGACCCCAAGCTGGGCTGTAGCCTGCAGCAAGGACGTTAGACTCCAGGTGGTCTAACTCTGCCAGCGTGTGCAAAATGACAGCTGAGGCAGCCCACGAGTGACAGGAGGAGAGGTGGCGATCCTGGCGGATTGTGTTTGCTTTGAAGGTTGACCAGGTGAAAATTGGCTCTGCACATAACGGTGAGATGAGCTCCAGAGCCAAGATCACAATTTCCACCCACGAGGAAAACTTTGGTAACGCAATCTTGATGGGGCAGAGTTTGCACCATTTTGGCGCCTGGGCTACTGGACTGGACAAACGGAAGGAAACCAATAGCATCCTGTGGTCAGAGAAATTGATTTTTGTCATGGTGAAATGGGAAATTTGGGATTGAATTTTCAACGGCATGAGAATAGGTCGATGTGGATCATGGACCTTAGCTGGCTGTTGTGCATGTGGGGGCGAGACATGTTGGTGAGTAGTGGAGAATGACGTGGCAGAGTATCAAATAACCCTAGGGTGGCTTTGATAATGAAAATTTCAACATGTTCCTGTGGGAGTGTAGGCAATAATGGCTAGCGGTCTGTGGTTGGGTTCATCCAGAAATTCATGTTTCCAACTACAAACGGGTCAGGGGGTAGCAGAAGGGAATTGATGGCCAAGAAGAATTACCAATGATCTTAAGCAAAGTTGGGGCATAAATGTTAATGACAGTGTGAACTTTGTCATCCCATGAAAAGGAGAATATAAGGATGTGGCCATCGAGGTACAATTGTGAAGAGTTAAATTTAAAACTATGGTTCTTATGAACAAGCACCCCACATTGCATAAACCAAAAGGAAAGGGAAGGGAGGAGCATGGTTGCCCATGCTTTCTCTGCACCACACGGACAGTGTGTTTCCTGAATGTCCAGGATGTCCATGGGTAAATTATTTCTTAAAAAACTCAGTTTTTTAGCCCAGGATAACAAGGCCTTGAGTCCAGCAATGTTCAACATCCCTAAAGTAAAGCCTCCCCCCACCGCACCCCCTAGGTGTGAGGGGAAGGGCACCCATGCCCTTCAGCCTTCTTGTTCTCAGCACGTCGCTGCTTGGCAGAATGGATATTCTGTGCAATGGAGTATGGCTCAGTATGGGAAGCTTTAGCTGTGGGGTTCACATTGGCTTTTGCCTTCTGCTTTTTCCCCACTGTGGGACGAGTTTTTGGCGTTGTGTGCACTTGTGGTGCACTATTGAATGAAGTTGAAATCTTGGTAGATTAATTATTGGGCACTTTGGTCCCAGTCAATGCTTTGTAGCCTCAGTCAGGTGAAACCGACTCACCCATTGAGTTTTCAGCTTGAGTGTCCCAATAAGCTTGGGCGTCCCAATCTGATTGGTGAAGGTATTTGCAACCCACTACCACCATGAAAGTCTCAATGTCCTCCTGGAGCTGGGCTGGCAGGATCATGGATGCGTTATTGGCTGCCACCTTGCGGGCCTGCTTGGCCTTCTTATGCTCCTGTGGTGGCACAGGTTTTACTTGGATATAGCATCCTTGCGGTCCCCATGGGAAGGCTGTGTTGGTGTCCATTGCCAGTTTGTAGTGGGCATCTGCACTGCACATTTCATATGAAAGTATTTCATGTTGGGTAATGCCCTCCTTGGTGATGGAGGTATGGGCCTTATGGCCAAAAGTGCAACAGAATGTGCAGATAAGAGGCGCACTATCCATGGTGACCCTTAATGGGCGGTAGTCTTGCCCATTGATTTTGATAAAAGCAGTATGTGGGATTTGGGTCGGTTCTTCTGCTATTCCCGCAGATGGGGTGAGAACAGCAATCACTTTGCCCGTGCACAGAACTAGCATGAGTGTGTATCATTGCATCTCAAAGGATTGTATTTCCCCATATTTGCAAGCCCAGCTTTCAGGTGGTGCTCTAGCATGGTGCGCTTGATCATAGTAGGTAGAAAGTCAAAAGTTACAAAAACTAGTTCAAATTAGTCCAGTGGGTGTTTTTTGTTTCAACTACCCATTGATCATCTGGGAGATCAATTACTACACGTACTTTTTCAGCTTTGTCTGCCACTTCTTTAGTTTCAAATCCCAGATCCAGCTAAACATGAGGCATGAAGTGGGGTGCGACATACACTGCATTTAGGAAATGTGTGTGTACATCTCCACAAAACAACTCCCAAAGTGCCGTTTGCTGAATATCCATAAAACTTGCACCCCATGTTCCACTGATGATAGTGGTTGGGAGTGTGGCGTATTTATGAACTGGTTGCAGCGTGCTTGTCAGGCCAAAATCTCTGGGGAAATGGTAACCACCAGTTTTTTATTACTAATTCTATCTATTCCACCAGACTCACCAGGGCACTTACAAAACTTGGTTGACGTGGGGCCTACACCTGTGCCCTTAACTTTACTCGCCCAACTTCTCCCTGACATTGGGTGCAAACTAATGTCCTCAATGAGATTATCAAACTTTACCTAGACTTGAATTAAATTTGTTGCAAAAGTGTTTTCAATGAGAGAGAAAAGTTTTTTCTTATTTTATTATTTAAAGTACTGCCCTATAAAGTTGTAAATTAAGCCTCAGTTCCAATCACAACATTTGGTGCTCACTACAGGGGCCATTTTAAGAACACTGTTTTTGAATTTAAAACATTAAAAAGTCATACTCTGATGACAATTGTCAGGGCTACCCGCCATACACTCCTTATTATGAATTGGACTATGATGAGTCTCATCTGTGTTTTAGCATCATGGCCTTTATTTGCCAAATCTTTATTTCAAAATGAACCAGTGAGAGAAGCAGTTCCCGCTATAGCTAAATATATTAGGAGTTTGAAAATTTTACGCATCCTGGTGCAATCTCAGGGGCAGGAAATATAGATTTAAATTCTTAGTTTACGGTCTATCCAGAAGTAGGAGAAGGCTGAACAAAAATATAAAGCAGAAAACCAAACTAACTAGTGTAGTAAAGCAATTCCACCAGGATCTTAAGTGTACTATTCATAAGCTTAGAAAATTACATTGCAAAGCCAATTTTTAAATCCTAATTCTGACAAGTTTATAAAAAAGTTGTGGCTACTGTAGCCAACGTAAAACTGCTGTACCCCTATCAGCTGCTACTTCCAGCCTAACCATTGCAGAAGCCACTTCCATTAACTCTGACCCACAAGTTACTACAGCGCCTTCTCCTTCAGTAATCCCAGTCCCCTTGCCCAAGTTCAATAGGCATGGAAATATCCATATCTTAATATGGTTATTTTATTTTATTTGTACGAGGATGGCTGACCAGGGGACAGACACATCCAATATGTAGGAGAAGAGAAGAGGCGGAGAAAACAGAAGCGGGAAAGAGAGCAAAGCAATTAAAGATAACTCAGAATATGACATGGCACACTTTGGTGTGGCTGGGGGCCACGGGTGGTGGGTGACTAGACCTTGGGTGGTATGGCGACCCTGGCTAGTAGGGTGTACCGCCTATGGAGACTGTGAGGTTTTCAGTGTCATATCGGAGGAACCAGATTGGAATCCATGTACCCATCCGTTTCTTCCATTTGTGTTGGAGTGAGCCGAACAGCCAGGCTTGGAAGTGGTCAGCCAAATGGTTGTGAAACCTGACGATGGTTTGGTTAAGGTTGTGGAAGACCCCATTGAATGCGTCGAGGGTAATTGTGTGAATATACCATATTGCAATGCACACAATTAGGGCCCTCAGTGTCTGGGGGATAGGTGAGGTCATGTTGAGTGCCATGATATCACGGGACAGTCGTAATTTGGTTGTGGGTGGTTGTTGAAACAAGTGCATCACGTTGGCCCAGATATGCGCAGATGGCGGGCATTCTTCTAGGCGGTGTGCTGGTGTGTTGGGTCAACCACAGATGGCGCATGTCTTGAACATTGAGAAAGTACCGTCAGCTGTTCTGTATGTGCGGCGCATGTATCGCCACATTGTGGAGCATACATGTGGGGATAGGAGGGGACAGGTTTCGATGTTCCACACCTGTTTTTGGGTCTGTAGATCATATGGGATGTCTTGGTGGTCTAGGTAGTCGATCCTGGACAGAGGGAAGGATGGTAATGGGTTGGGCGCATTAGATACAGTTTGTCCTCTGTGGAGTTGCACATATCCAGTTTGAGGGTGGGTGTCTTCAGATTGCTGTGCATATGCGAAACTCCAATTTCCTTGTCTTAGGTTGTATAGGATACGTTTGAAATATCGATTGGTGTTATGTGGTCCAGTGGCATTTGGGTGTGTTACAAGGTATTTCATCAGGGTCTTCAGGTTGGAAGGGGACCTCAGATGTAGTGCCCTTGCAAAATTTGTTTGGGCTGCCTTAGTCCAGTGGAAGGATGGTGGGTTGGGTGACGTCGTGGAGGCTATCCATGAGCCTCGTATTTGCATTGCTCTTTCCATGAAGTTGAGCAGCCCCATCCCTCCTTTCTTCCGCGGGCCGTATATGGTCTCCAGACTGATAGGTGCACGGTATCCTGACCATAGCCAGTTCTGCAGGAGCTTGTAGACTGCGTCGGTGAAGTTGGCGGAGAAAGGGATCGCATGGGCAGCAAACCATAGCTTTGATAGGATCAGGAGTTGGCTAATACAACTCTTCTGGTTAGGCTGGCTTTATTCCTTCGCATACATGTCATTCTTTTTGTGATGTTGTCCAATATGTTGGTTTCTATGGTGTCAAGAGCATACCCACCAGCTTCTAGCCATATGCCCAGATGACGGACTGGGTCAGTGGTGGGGTGGGGTGCAAAGGGTAAGCACAGTGGTTTTATTGGATTGGGTCTTTGTTGTGTGGTTAGGTGTGTGGTTGGTTGGTTTCTTGGTGGTGTGGGGGTGGGGCCCAGTTTGAGCTAAATTGCACATTACAATTACCTCTGTTTTCTGTTTGTTCAGCATGGCATTACTCACTGATTCATATTGGTGAATGATGCGCTCAATCGTCCTGGCATCCCTATTGCCTGAGACTCCAACAACGCAGTCATCAGCGAAAGCGAGCATTTTGGTTGGTGGTTGTCCCTCCAACCTGATTCCGGTGATCTTTGAGTTTGCAATGCAGAGAAGGGGGTCAAGGGTGAAGTTGTATAATAGGGGGCTAAGTGGGTCACCTTTTTGAGGCCTCTTTGGGGGGTGATGGTGTCAGTTAGGAAGCCTGGGCCTCTTATTGCAAACTTGGATGAGCGCGTTAGGAGGAGCGCCCAGTTTATAAAGCGGTGTGTTAGGTTGAAGGCCTTCAGACATTGTTCTAGGTATCCCCAGTGTACTCAGTCATATGCTTTCTTTTGGTCCAGGAAAGCAATGGCGCCTGTGGGGTTAGATTGGCAGATATTGGCAATTGTATGGATGTTATCCCAAATTGAGCAGTTTGGGATGAATCCAAATTGATGGTGTGAGAGGGTTGTCTGAGCAATGCAACCCAAACGTTTGGCTAAAATTTTTGTTAGTATTTTTGTATAGGTATTGGTGAGAGTAGTTGGGCGCCAGTTGTTCAGATCTGCTTGGTCTCCTTTTTTGAAAAGTGTGACCATGTATTCATCTTGGCCGCCAGGTAGAAGGGCTGTGTCTTCTAGGCACTTGTTCATAGTTGCTAATAGTATTGGTGCGATATGTTTGAAGTATTTTTTGAAAATTTCATATGGGAGGCCATCAGGCCCAGGGCACTTGTTGCGTGGGGTTGATCTTATTACCTCCCATATTTCTTCTTTTGTTATGGGTGCTGCCAGGTCTGGTTGGCCAGCTATGGTATTAATATTGGCAGATGATAAAAAAATTTCAATTCTGTTGGGCGATGCAAAATCCGCCATGTACAGGTCAGTGTAGATTGGTGTAATTCAGCTGATATTTCCGATGGTGTGGATGCCATTGTGTCATCCATTTGGTGGACCTGTGTGCAGGTCGCCAACTTTGATTTAAATTTATTGTGAGGGAGGCCGACCATGGGACGGACACTTCCGAATATGACTCAGACGAGACAAAACTTAGTACCAGGTGAGGCACCCCAGAGAAGCGATGCTATCTCTTGTTGCCAGCGGGAACGCCACTTATGGGAAGGGGGAGGGAACGTGTGTAGGGGGCGTAGCCACTATTGAGCACGTGTGGAGGAAGGGGTCTGATTTGATGAACCAGACTGGGAACCAGGAGGAGACCAGCTGCCGGCGACGTGGTGGGAGATATCCAAACATCCACGCTTGAAAGTGATCCACCAAATGAGACCGGAATCTGTGGACAGCTTCAGGGAGGGTGGGGATGGATCCGGCGATGGCATCCAAGACAATCGTGTGGATAGTCCACATGGCGATTGCAACCACCAGAGCACGAAGGGAGGGTGGGAGGGGAGGACATTGATGAAGCAAACATATCTCTTGACAGACTGAAGGGATGTGTTTGATCCTGGCCTAGCAGACGTTGGACTTCGCGCCATATTACTTTAGAGGTGGTGCACTTCTCCAGGCGGTGAAACAGCGTTCCATACTGGCCACACACGACACAGGATGAGTGTAAAGCATTAGAGCGCTCAGCTGTACGATACACCCGCCACAGGCAGCGCCACACATGGGAGCGGACTTGAGGCTGCAACAGAGGATGGTGTGCGTATTTCCAGATAGTCTTTTGGGTCTCAGTGGAATAAGGGATGTCCATCATGTCCAGGTAGTCCACCCTGGATAGGACTTGGGGTCGAATGGGGATCACGCCATCATGGATGGGTAGCCCCTATACCTCTTGTGTGAACTGAGGAGAGGGGCGGCCTCTTTGGGTTGTATGTCCACTTAGAATTCTCCACTCTGCGCTTCGCATGTAGAGTAGGATTCGTTTGAAGTGGGTTTTGGTCCCGTGAGGACCTGTGGCTGATGTGTGTGATGCGAGGTATTTCATCAGGGAATGGGGGTTTGATGGATTGTTGAGGCCCAAGGCTCAGGAGAAGTTGGAGCGGGCCGCGCGGGACTAGTGTTGGGATGGGAGTGTAGGAGCAGTGACGGCCACAATCCAGGTGCCCAGGATCTTGGCGGCATGGGCTTTGAAGTCAAGTAGGCCCATGCCACCATGAAGATGAGGGCCAAACATGACCTCTAGCCATACTGGTGGAGGGCGGCCTGACCAAAGCCAACCTTGTAGCAAAGCATACAGGGATTTGAAGAAGCTTGGGGAAAAGGGGATGGCGTGGGCTCCAAACCAGACTTTGGATAGGAGCATAGAATTGGCAAGAACAACCCTGCCAGTGAGGGTAGTAGGGTGGGCTCTGAGAGAGAGCGATTAGCTTCGTCACATTGTCCAGTATATGGCCCTCCATTACTGCTGACGCGTATCCTCCTGCCTCCATCCACACGCCCAGATGGCGTACCGGTCCTATGGTAGGTCGCGGCACAAAGGGGAGCACCAGTGGAGCGGTTTTTTTGAGTTAGTAGGGCGTGGACTTGAGCGAGCAGCTGGGCTGGGTTGGGAACTACTTGCTGGGGCCCAGCAGTTCTGAAACCGACCAAGGAGGATGATTTCAGTTTTGGAGGCGTTCAGTGCCTCGTTGCTTACCCGGGAATATTCCTGGATAAGGGCTTCAAGCGCGCGTGCATCTTTGTTATTAGACACCCCCACCACGCAATCATCTGAAAATGCCATCATCTTGACTGGGGTTTGGCCTGGCACATGGACCCCAGTGAGTTGGGCATTCACATTTCTCAGTAGTGGGTCAAGGCTGAAGTTGTATAAGAGTGGGCTCAGGGGTCCCCTTGTCGCAGGCCCCTTTGAGGATGGACTACTTCCGTTAGGAAACCTGGGCCGCGCACAGCCATTGTTGCAGATTCCGTGAGCGGCATCACCCAGTTAATGAAGCGGGGAGGTAGGCGGAATTGTTGGAGGCAGGCCCTAAGGTATTCCCAGTTTACTCTATCATAGGCCTTTTGTTGGTTCAAGAATACAAGTGCCCCAGAGGCTGTGGACTGACACACATTAGCCACAACGTGCACGTTATCCCAAATCGACCTTCTGGGGATGAAACCAAATTGTTCTGGAGAGATGGTGGCAGATGCTACAGTCCCTAAACGGTTAGCCATGATTTTTGTTAAAATTTTGGTGTCTGTGTTTGTTAGAGAAATGGGGCGCCAGTTGGCTAAGTCTAGCCTATCCCCTTTCTTGAAGAGTGTGACTGTAAAAGCCTCATGTCCTCCTGGTAGGAGGTGCTTTTCCAACAGGCTTTGGTTGAGTGAGGCTAGCAGCAATGGGGATATATATTTAAAATTTTTTGTAGAACTCATATGGAATGCCATCTGGGCCTGAGCATTTTTGGTTTGGCGCACCGCAAATGGTAGTCCATAATTCGTTTGGAGTAATTAAATTCATTATTTCTGGGTATCGGAAAATGGTGCAGATATGAGCTCTGTCAAGAAATTCCGCCATTTCGGCTGGCTGAATTGGTTTGGCTCGGTATAACACGGAGTAATATCTTTGCATTTATTGCCACTTCAGCCAGTGTGTCCACAATAGAAATATCCGATCTTTGCACCTGTGTGCAGGCCACGCTCTGGCGTGGTGCAAAATTTTTTGAAGAAGTATGCAGTGCACTTGTCACCTTTAGTGATGCGTGTGGCCCTGTATTGGACACAAACCCGATGTTTGTGTTGCCTTTCAAGTGCGTTGAGGTGGGCTGCTGCCTCTGCCCACTTCTGGCCCCATGCAGGGCTATATCCTGAGGCTGGAATGTTGGACTCCAAGTGGGCCAATTCCGCCAGCGCATGCGATATAACTGCCAATGTGGCTCGTGAGCATCTGGATGAGAGATGGCAATAGTGGCGTATGGTGTCTTCTTTGAAAGTTGCCCATGTGGAAATGGGGTCCGCGCAAAACGGTGCAACAAATAATTTTGCCAAAGTTGCCTCTTCCACCCACGTGGAAAATCCTGGTGACGCAAGCTCTGGGGGCGGATTTTGCACCAATGTGGGGCCTTTGCAACTGTGACAGGTAAGTGGTATGTTATCAATACCAGTCAGTGGTCAGAGAATTCCATTTTCGTTGTTTTGAAGTGGGAGATATGGGGTTGGAATTTCGCCAGCGCTAGAATAAGGTCAATGCGGGTCATGGACCTTAATTGGCCGTTGTGGACATGGGGACGCATCATGTTTTCGAGCAGGGGGCATGTCGTGGCAGCGCATCCATTAACCCAAGGGTGGCTTTTAGAACGTGTAGTTCTATGTGACCCTGTGGGGCGGGGGTGAGGGCGGCCACCGGTCCATTGGTGAGGTTAATTAACAGTTCATGTCGCCAATTAGGAAAGAATTGGGGGTAGCGGGAGGGATTTGACTGGCGAGAAAAAATTCCTGACGCTCTTGTGCACCGTTTGGGGTGTAAATGTTGACCATTGTGTGTGCAACATTGGCCCATGAGAAGGTGACAATGAGCACTCGGTCATTTAGGAATGTTTCTGAAGATGTAAATTTAAAAAATTGTTTTTCTGAATTAGCACCCCACAGTGCTTTGACCAAAAGGATAGGGATGGTAGGAGCATTGTTTTCCAAGCATCCTCAGAACCTCGTGGACAGTGGGTTTCCTGGATGGCCAGGATATCCATGGGTAAATTATTTTGTAAAAAACTCAGTTTCCTAGCCTGGGATGGGAGAGGCCTGAGTCCGGCGATATTCAACATCCTTAGAGTGAAGGTTTCCCCCATCGCACCTTAGGTGAGGGGGTGGGCCCCCTGGCCCACCAGCCTCTTCCAGGTCCCCACAGGCTTTCACAGCAGCGCGGGTATTAGCAGCAATGCTATTGGGGTTTTGTTGATTTTTGCAGAAAGAGTCGCGTTGGCTTTGGCCTTTCGCTTTTTGTTTTCCCAACGTCGGACGAATTTTTTTTTGGGTGCGGATAAGTTTGGTGCACCGTCGAGGCAAAAAATTTTTTTGTTTGGGATAGGTCCCAAGTCAGTTTCAATTGGGGCTTGGGTGCAGCGATTGGGTGAGATCGAATCTCCCATTGGATCCTCAGATTGAGTGGCCCGTTTGGCTTGGGCCTCCCAATCTGATTGGGTGATGGATTCCCAAGTTGCTTCCGCCGCGAAGGTCTCATGTCCTTCTGGCGTTGTGAGTGTGGGATGGTGGTGGTGACCTTGGCCGCTTCCTTGGCCGCGGTCCTATGGGCCTGCTTGGCCTTCTTCCACTCCTGCGGGGAGATGGGCTTTACCAATAGGTAGCAGCCTTGTGCTCCCCACGGGAAAGCCTCTTTGGTGCTTGGGGTTGGTTTGTAGTGCGCCTCTCCGCTGGCCATGGCTGCCGAGGGGTGCTCTTGGAATGTAACGCCCTCTTTGATGGGGCACGCATGTGCCTTATGGCCAAATGCATCACAGTGGGTGCAAATGGGGGGCGCGCTGTCCACGGTTACCAAGAATGGGTGGGTGGTGTGCCAAGCGATGTCAATAAAGGTGGAGTGTGGGATCTGGGTTAGGTCCTTCGTGATCTCCTCAGTTGGGGTCAAGACTGCGATGGCTTTGCCGGTGCACAGGTGTGGCATCAGCGTGAAACGTTGCATTTTGAAAGATTGTATTTTGCCATATATAGCGAGACCATCTTTCAGGTGTTGCTCCAAAATGTCACGTTTTACCATAGTAGGCAAAAAGTCAAACGTGAGGAAAATTTGGTTTGATTTTGTCCATCTGGTGCATTTAGTTTTGATGACCCATTGCCCTTCGGGGAGGTTGACCACTACACACACCGCTGCAGCCTCGTCTGCTGCTATTTTGCTTTCAAAACCTAGGTTCAGCCAACCGTGCAACATGGAGTGAGGTGCAACGTACACCGCGGTCAGGAAAATTTTGTGTACATCTTCACAAAATTTTTCCCATATAGCCGTTTTTTGATGTCCAGATACACACAGACTCCGAATTCCACTGATGAAAGTGGCTGGGAATGTGGCGTGTTGATGTACTGGTTGCATCATGCTTGCCACGCGAGTATCTCTGGGGAAATTGTGACCGCCAGTTTTTTTAGATTTTTTTCTATTCCGCCAGATTCTCCGGGGCGTTTTCAAACGTTAGAGGCCGCGGGCCTTCCGCCTGCTCCTCTTGCCTTGCTTGCCCAACTGCTCCCAGACATGGGCGCAGACTAATCCCCTCTATGAGATTATCAAACTAGATTTAGTCTTGAATTGAATGGGTTGCAAAAGTGTTTGCAACGAGAAAGAAAAACAGGTCGCCAACTTTGAAATCAGTTTAAAGTGGCGGAAAAATTGGGCTGTGTGAGTTTCTCTGGATAAAATGTATTTTGATTTATAGCATATTTCGGTGTAATGCTGGTGTTTTCTAAATAGGGAGTTTACCTGTGCTGATAGTTGAAACTACAGGCGGCCCCATTGGGGGGTGTATCCCTCACTAGGTGTATTGTTTTCTAGGTTTTGAAGCTGTCTGATAGCCTTGTTGATTGTCGCGGACATCGCAGCTTTTTTTCTGGAATTTAGGTGGCAAGTTTTCTTAGTTGTACAATCCTTAAATATTCCCATTCAGCGATACAATTTCCATCCGGTGATTGTCTTTCTTGCCATGTTGTTAGCACCATCTCAATCCAGAGTTTAAGTTCTGAAAGGTGGATGGTGCTTGGGTGAACTCTGTGCCAGGTGGGCAGTTTTTTGTATTTTTCCGAGGATGATAGCATTATTGAGGCCATCTGATGGTCAGAGAAAGGGATAATTGTTGTTGTAAAGTTTGATACTTGGTGCTGGAAGTCTATAGGGGCGAGCATCAGGTCAATCCGGGTCATTGAGACTAACTAGTTATTGTTGTGGTGGGGTCTTGTCATGTTGGCCAGGGTGGGGGCTTGTTTGGGGATGGTGTCGCATATGCCCAGTATTGCCTTTAGTATGCATAGTTCCGTGTGGCCACAGGGTTTAGCCCTAGACTTGGGCCAGCAGTCGGTATTAGTGTTTAGCCAGCAGTTGAAATCCCCCACAAAAAATGTTGCCTCAGGGAATGGGATTGAGAGGATATCAGACAGGAATTTTTGGCGATCATTCAGATTATTTGGGGCATATACACACGCCATGGCGAATTCCCTCCACTCCACTCAAGGTCCACTAGGAGTAGCCGTCCCTCCAGGTGAGATGCTGTGTTTTGGATTTTTACTGGAGGGTTACAGTTTGTTCGAATTACCATCCCACAATGGTATGTCCAAAAGGATTTGGACAGAAGGAGCATAGTTGACCATGACTCCTCCTCCCCCAGTGGACAAGGGGTTCTTGGATGGCCAAGATGTCCACGGGGATATTGTGCAGGAAAGCCATTTTTTTGGCCCAGGACGTGGGGGCCTTGGCTCCCACGATGTTGAGCATCCCTATGTTGATTGCAGTAGCCCGCACATCAGGAATGCTGGTGTGACCCACTGAGGTCACCCAGTTCCTTCTAGCGAGTCATACTGCAAGTGTGAGGTTGATTAGTCATATTGTTATCATTGTGTTGATCGGCGATCTTGGAGCTGGAATTATTCGGTTTTTTCTGGCTTGGATTACTCCATATGTTTTGGGTTTGGCGTGTGTTGGCTTTTGCCCCATCGGAAATTTTTTTGCCACTTACCTGTGAGTTTGATGGGTGGGAGTTGTGGGTCAGGGTGGTTGGTTCCTGTGCATAGGTGTTCTCACATTGTGATTGGCTGAAGTTGTCTTCCATGTCATCGTTGAACATGTATGATTGATTGGGAGGATTTTCAGTGGTGCAATGTGGATCTACACCCGCTTGGTTGAGTGTGTTTGATTGGTTGTGTCCAACGGTTTCTTTATTTTGGTTGTTTTGGGTTTTATGTGTTTGGTCTGATTGGTTGTTCCGCTGTGCTGCCATGACATCCGCTTGAATCTGTTCTGGGGAAATCGTGGTGCAAGCTTGGGTCTCAGCGGAACTCGTGGCCTGCTTGCGGGCAGTCTGTGCGCGACGTCAGTCCTTTCATGAGATGGGCTCAACCAAGGCGATATTGGCTCTTTCACCCCAATAGAAGGCGAAAGTAGAGTCTTTAATTTTCCTGAAAGTTGGGCTTGTTTCAAACATATTGTCTTGCAGAATTCTGGTGCTTCAATCCTGCATTTGATGGGGAAGGCATGGTCCTTGTGGCCTATTGCTAAGCAGAATTTGCAGATGGGTGGGTGTGCTCTGGTGTGATATGGAAGGGGCGGGATACGCTGCCATCAGGGAGGTTGATGATTGCTGTGCGGGGAATTAGTGTGATGTCCTCAGCCACATCTTGGTCAGGTTCAATAATAGCAATTGCCTTTCCTGTGCACAGGTGGGGCAGGAGGGGAAATTTTTGAGTTCAAATTGTTTGATTACTCCGTAGCCTTCGAGGCCCCTGCAGAGTTTGTCCATGAGGACATCACAGTGCACGGTGCTCAGAAGTCAGTTAAATATGATGAAGAGGTCGTTTGCCTCATTCCATCATGTGCACACCATGCGGATAATTCTGTCTTCATGTTGGTTTTTATAAAAAATTTAATTTTTGCTGCTTCTGCCACTTCTTCTGCGGACATGAAACCAACGTCCACCCATCCTCTGTGTAAATTTTTGTAATTTACTGAGACGGTGTTCAGGAAAGTTGGAGAGAAGGCCTCCCCCATTTTTTCCTATGACTCGTAGGGAAGTATTGCCAACCATGATTCTGAGGCCATGTTTGAGGGAGGATAAGGGTTGAGAGTGCTCAGTTTTGGTATATGCACCCATTTTTTGCAGGAATTGCAAAACTCCAGGTGTGGCGTTGTGCTCACCCTTTTTGGTGGGTGGGTGTGTCAATTTTCCACCGGGGCGTTTTCCCCCAGCAGGTTAAAAGGGCTTCAGGCCTTTCGCGCTGGCCACTTTTTCCCAACTGGTGTTGTTGCAGACAAGTTTTGCTCATATTCCAGGTTGATTGTCAATCTCAGAGAAATTGCGTAGAATTGTGTTATTATTAAAAGTGATAATAACGGGAAAGAAAAGCTTAGTATGGTTATTTTAAATTTATGATAAAGAGATATTAATGACTATATAATATGGATACTCTGATGAATTTTCTATATCCTTGTAGTCAGGAGTTAGTATTGCCAAAAATAACTAATTTGGCATGTCTTACCTTAACACTAAAAGCATTACTGTTAATGGTCTTGGCAGAATGGAACTGGTGGTAGGCCAAAAAACCGCTTTTCTAGCTATTGACCTCAAACCCAGTGAAGAAGTTTTGACTTTTGCTAATCACTTTTACTATGATGCTCATGTATTATATAGGGCCAAGATGCTGACTATTATGAAGCTCAGATAACTTTTTTTCACTCGTGTGAGCCTAACAAGTAATTGTATTGGCCATAGTCCCATTTTTTATTCCAATATCACCATTACCAGACTAGCGAGTTACCTCCATCGCTGCGCCCTTACTTTTGGCGTTCCTAGTACTAAGTTTCACAAGAAAGAGTCAAGTATTCATTTACTGAATGAGACCACTAAAAAAAGATTTTAATAATTTACAGTGGAGTAGAAAGGGATATTCTACATCTGATGAAAGTTCATAAATCCTAATTAATGATTTAAAAATGCTAAAACATAAAACTTTTCTTTCTCGTTGCAAACACTTTTGCAACCTATTCAATTCAAGACTGAATTTAGTTTGATAATCTCACAGAGGAGATTAGTCTGCACCCATGTCAGGGAGCAGTTGGGCAAGCAAGGTAAGAGGAGCAGGTGGAAGGCCCGCGGCCTCCAACGTTCAAAAACGCCCCGGAGAATCTGGCAGAATTGACAAAAATCTTAAAAACTGGTGATCATAATTTCCCCAGAAATCCTCACTTGGCAAGCACGATGCAACCAGTACATCAACACACCACACTACCAACCACTTTCATCGGTGGAATTTGGAGTCTGCGTGTATCTGGACATCCAAAAAATGGCCTTATGGGAAAAGTTTTGCGAAGATGTACACAAAATTTTCCCAACCGCGGTGTACGTTGCACCTCACTCTATGTCATGTGGTTGGCTGGACCTAGGTTTTGAGAGCAAAAAAGCAGCAGACAAGGCTGCAGCAGTGCGCGTAGTGGTCGACCTCCCTGAAGGGCAATGGGTTGTAAAAACCAAATGCACCAGATGGACAAAATCAAACCAAATTTTCCTCACATTTGACTTTTTGCCTACTATGGTAAAATGTGACATTTTGGAACAACACCTGAAAGATGGTCTCGCTGTATATGGCGAAATACAATCTTTTGAAATGCAACGTTTCACGCTGATGCCACACCTGTGCACCGGCAAAGCCATCGTAGTTCTGACCCCAACTGAGGAGATTGAAAGGACCTAACCCAGATCCCACACTCCACTTTTATTGATATCACAGGGCATACCACCCACCCATTCTGGGTGACCGTGGACAGCGCGCCCCCCACTTGCACCCACTGTGATGTGTTCGGCCACAAGGCACATGCATGCCCCATCAAGCAGGGCGTCACATTCCAAGAGCACCCCTCGGTGGCCATGGCCAATGGAGAGGCGCACTGCAAACCAACCACAAGCACCAAGGAGGCTTTCCTGTGGGGAGCACAAGGCTGCTACCTATTAGTAAAGCCTATCTCCCTGCAATAATGGAAGAAGGCTAAGCAGGCCCATAGGGCCGCGGCCAAGGAAACAGCTAAGGCCACCACCGCTATCCCACACTCACAATGCCAGGAGGACATGGAAACCTTTGCGGTGGAAGCAACTCAGGAATCCATCAACCAATCAGATTGGGAAGCCCATGTTGAGTGGGCCACTCAATCTGAGGATCTGATGTGAGACTCAATCTCACCCAATCGCTGCACCCAAGCCCCTGTTGAAACTGACTTGGGACCTATCCCAACCGAAAAAAAATTTTTTTGCCCCACTCGACAGTGCACCAAACTTATCCGCACCGCAAAAAATTCGTCCAACGTCGGGAAAACAAAAAGCGAAGGCCAAAGCCAACATGACTCTTTCCACAAAAATCAACAAAAACTCCGATAGCATTGCTGCTAACACCCATGCTGCTGTGAAAGCCCATGGAGACCTAGAAGAGGCTGGTGGGCCCAGGAGCCTACCCCCTCACACCTAAGGTGCGATGGGGGAAACCTTCACTTTAGGGACATTATATATCACCAGACTCAAGGCCTCCCCATCCCAGGCTAGGAAATTGAGTTTTTACAACACAATTTACCCATGGATATCCTGGCCATCCAGGAATCCCACTGTCCATAAGGTTCTGAGGAAACTTGGAAAACAATGCTTTTCCCATCCCTATCCTTTTGGTCAAACCACTGTGGGGTGCTAATTCAGAAAAATAATTTTTTCAAATTTGTATCCTCAGAAACATTCCTAAATGGCTGAGTGCTCGTCATCACCTTCTTGTGGGCTGACGTAGCGCACGCAATCATCAACATCTATGCCCCAAACAGTGCACACAAGCGTCAGGAATTTTTCTCGACGGTCAAATCCCTCCCGCTACCCCCTGATTCTTTCTTAGTCAGCGACATGAACTGTTGGCTAACCTCACCAACGGACTGGTGGCCTCCATCACCCCACGCCCCACAGGGTCACGTTGAACTATGCATTCTAAAGGCCACCCTTGGGTTAATGGATGCGCTGCCGCAACATGCCCCTCTGCTCAAAAACATGACGCGTCCCCACGTCCACAACGGCCAATTAAGGTCCATGACCCGCATCAATCTTATTCTAACACTGGTGAAATTCCAACCCCACATCTCCCACTTTAAAACAACGAAAATGGAATTCTCTGACCACCAATTGGTCTCAATAACATACCACCTACCTGTCACAGTTGCTAAGGCCCCACATTGGTGCAAGATCTGCCCCCCAAGCTCGCGTTGCCAGGATTTTCCACATGGGTGGAAGAGGCAACTTTGGCAAAAAAGTTTGCTGCACCGTTTTGCACAGACCCGATTTCCACATGGGCAAAATTCAAAGAGGACACCATCCACCACTCTCGCCATCTCTCCTCCAGATGCTCACAAGCCACATCAGAAGTTATCTTGCACGTTCTGGCAGAATTGGCACACTTGGAGTCCAACATTCCAGCTACAGGATACAGCCCTGCATGGGGCTGGAAGTGGGCGGAGGCAGCCACCCCACCTCAACGCACTTAAAAGGCAACACAAACATCGGGTTTGTGTTCAATACAGGGCCACATGCATCACAAAAGGCGACAAGTGCACCGCATATTTCTTTAAAAATATTTTGCACCACGCCAGAGTGTGGCCTGCACACAGGTGCGAAGATCAGATAATTCTATTGTGGATACACTGGCCAAAGTAGCAATCAAAATGTAAAGTTTTTACTCCAAGTTGTACTGAGCTGAACCAATTCAGCTTGCTGAAGTGGCGGAATTTCTCGACTGAGCTCATATCCGCACCATTTTCCATTACCCAGAAATAATGAATTTAATTACTCCAAACGAATTATGGACAGCCATTCGCGGTGCGCCAAACTGAAAATGCCCAGGCCCAGATGGCATTCCATATGAGTTCTACAAAAAATATTTCAAATATATATCCCCACTTATGCTTGCCTCAATTAACCAAAGCCTGTTGGAAACGCGCCTTCTACCAGGAGGACATGAGGCCTTTACAGTCACACTCTTCAAGAAAGGGGATAATCTTGACTTAGCCAACAGGCGCCCCATTTCTTTAACAAACACAGACACCAAAATTTCAACAAAAATCATGGCTAACCGTTTAGGGACTGTAGCATCTGCCACCATCTCCCCAGAACAATTTGGTTTCATCCCCAGAAGGTCAATTTGGGATAACGTGCACTCTGTGGCTAATGTATGTCAGTCCACAGCCTCTGGGGCACTTGTATTCTTGGACCAACAAAAGGCCTATGATAGAGTAAACTGGGAATACCTAAGGGCCTGCCTCCATCAATTCTGCCTACTACTCGCTTCATCAACTGGGTGATGCTGCTCACGGAATCTGCAACAATGGCAGTGCGTGGCCCTGGCTTCCTAACGGAAGTAGTCCGCCCTCAAAGGGGCTTGCAACAAGGGGACCCCCTTAGCCCACTCTTATACAACTTCAGCCTTGACCCACTACCGCGAAATGTGAATGCCCAACTCACTGGGGTCCATGTGCCAGGCCAAGCCCCAGTCAAGATATTGGCGTTCGCAGATGATTGTGTGGTTGGGGTGTCTAATAATCAAGATGCACGTGCGCTTGAAGCTCTCATCCAGGAATTTTTCGGGTAAGCAACGCGGCACTGAACGCCTCCAAAACCAAAATCATTCTCCTTGGTCAGTTTCAGAACTGCTGGGCCCCAGCAATTAGTTCCCAACCCGGCCCATCTGCCCGCCCACATCCACGCCTTACTAACTCAACACACACGGCCCCACTGGTGCTCCCCTTCATGCCGCGTCCTACCATAGGACTGGTGCGCCATCTGGGCGTGTGGATGGAGGCAGGCGGATACGCGTCAGCAGTAATGGAGTGCCATATTCTGGACAACGTGACGAAGAAAATCGCCTCTCTCAGAGCCCACCCTACTTCCCTTACTGGCAGGGTTGTTTTAGCCAACTCTATGCTCCTATCCAAAGTCTGGTTCAGAGCCCACGCCATCCCCTTCTATCCAAGCTTCTTCAAATCCTTGTATGCCTTGCTGCATTGATGGCTTTGGTCAGGCCCCCTACACCAGTATGGCTAGAGGTCATTTTTGGCCCGCATCATCAAGGTGGCATGGGCCTGCTTGACTTCAAAGCCCATGCAGCCAAGATCCTGGGCACCTGGATCACGGCCGTCACCGCTCCTACACTCCCATCCCAACACTGGTCCCGCGCAGCCCACTCCAATTTCTCCCGAGCCTTGAGCCTCAACAATCCATCAAACCCCCACTCCCTGATGAAATACCTCGCATCACACACATTGGCCACAGGTCCTCACGGGACTAAAACCCACTACAAACGAATTTTACTCTCCATGCGGAGCGCAGAGTGGAGAATTCGTATTAGAAGACATACAACCCAAAGAGGCCGCCCCTCTCCTCAGTTCACACAAGAGGTACAGGGGCTACCCATCCATGATGGCGTGATCCCCATTCGGCCCCATGTCCTATCCAGGGTGGACTACCTGGACATGATGGACATCCCTTATACCATTGAGACCCAAAAAACAATCTGAAAATATGTACATCACCCTCTGTTGCAGCCTCAAGTCCGCTCCCATGTGTGGCGCTGCCTGAGGTGGGTGTATCGTACAGCTGAGCGCTCTAACGCTTTACACTCATCCTGTGTCATGTGCGGCCAGTATGAAACGCTGTTCCACCGCCTGGAGAAGTGCCCCACCTCTAAAGTGATACAGCGCGAAGTTCAACGTCTGCTGGTCCAGGATCAAACACATCCCTTCAGTCTGTCAAGAGATATGTTTGCTTTATCAATGGCCTCCCCCTTCCACCCTCCCTCCGTGCTCTGGTGGTTGCAATTGCCATGTGGACCATCCACACGATTGTCTTAGATGCCATCGCAGGCTCCACCCCCACCCTCCCAGAAACTGTCCACAGATTCCAGTCTCATTTGGTGGACCACTTTCAAGTGTGGATGTTTGGACACCTACCACTGCGTCGCCAACAGCTGGTCTCCTCCTGGTTCCCAGTATGGTTCATCAAATCAGACC
Organism: Massospora cicadina; assembly: GCA_022478985.1. NCBI lineage: Eukaryota > Fungi > Entomophthoromycota > Entomophthoromycetes > Entomophthorales > Entomophthoraceae > Massospora > Massospora cicadina. The sequence continues at coordinate 73,543 of JAKSZP010000041.1, read as the reverse complement.
TCTTCCTCCACACGTGCTCAATAGTGGCTACGGCCCCTTCACACGTTCCCTCCCCTTCCCATAAGTGGCTTTCCCGCTGGCAACAAGAGATAGCATTGCTTCTCTGGGGTGCCTCCCCCAGTACTAAGTTTATCTGTCCTGAGTCATATTTGGAAGTGTCCATCCCATGGTTGGCCTTCCCCGCAATAAATTTAAATTTAAAAAGATGCTAAAACATTGCCTTGTTGGGCAAATGTCCTCTATGAATATTTTAAACAAGTAGGCTACAGCTTCGCTGCCACAAGCAAACAATGATTTATTTAATTATTTGAGTCAGGCATATGACCTTGACATCCACACGCTCACAGGCTCACAACATAACACTGAGTGTACTTACATTGATATCAGCATGTACAATGTACCAGTTCAGGAAATCTTGGACAGCATAGCACCCATCACCGTATTTTCTTCAAACCTAATGATATAAATTGAAGACTGAACCCAATATTGCTCACTGCAAAGAATATGGCACTGTGGGACCTAACGCCACTTCCTGGAAGCATAAGGCTCCTTGCCGCTAGTTTTTCACTAAATTGTTTCTGCACTGGCTATCGTTTTACCTCATGAGAATTATGAGTTACTTATTTGTTCCGCTTTTATGAGAGAATATGGGATGAACGCCAACTTTGAGACCAATACTTTGGAGGTAGAAGGACAACACGTTACCCTTTATCATACCCAGGAATCATCCAATGATGAACTTGTCCTGGTAGCACACTTATTGAGCATTCAACTATCCTACTGAGGTTGTATTGCCAACATCAGATGAGGAGATGGCGAATTTTTATCAGGATGGATCACAGACTAGTTGATAATGTGCATGCTGTGCCTATGTGGCTTTCAGTGGCTAGGGAGTTGATTCTACCCCACAGTCTAAGCCCAACTCATAACCCCCCTTTATTGTATATGTTGAGTATAGTGAGGGAATTATTCCATTTAAATATCGTAAAGGCGGCCAAAGTCCCCTAAATTTACCTTAGCATATTTTTAAATCCAATAATATTCCACTGCGAGCTGGACTAAAATAATATTAAATTGGGGTATCAAGTCCTTGTCAGAACGGATTTCACTTCACAACTTCCTGAAGGGTTGTATAGTAAGATCCTTCCGCCAATCTGCAAATCCAAAAAGAATCCTGTTGTTGCCTCTAATACTATCTATCTTCACCAGAGAGAAATCAATGTTTTTTGAAAAACACCTACTCTTAACAAGTGCACATCCAAAAGCATCAGATAAATGTTTGTATTTATGTGCTTCCTGGCCTAGCGGCCTCATGATTCTAGTTACCATTCAACCCCTACTCATTTCTGTTCTGTAATGTTTGGTCAAGTGGGAATGAATGTGATTTTATCTGAACAACCATTCAAATATTTTATTTTATATAAATTTTTGTTTTAGACAAAGGTTTCAATCTCTTATCCTTGAAGCTGAATCTATTTGTTAAATTAACATATAATATATTTCCTTGTTGGTGTCATTCCACTAAATTAAGTTATGGCTGATCCACTTAGCTCTTGCTCCCATTTCTATATATAGTCATCAATTTATAAAATTAAAGCACTATCATTTCGCTCAAGACCACACTAAGGATATTTTCCAAAATTCAATCCCTTCCCACCCTGCTGGCAATATCCCCAAAATTACTTACTATTATTTTATAATGCTTTACGGTGTCATAAATCAGAACCTTTTTATTAAATATTCTCCCTAGACCAGCTGGGCGTAAAAATAATAAATAAGGTTTTTTAACCCCTAAAATTCCAAGCCAATGTTTTTACCATTTTTAAAAATAATCATTCACTGTTTGGTACTATATAGTTTATTTTTTTATAATAAGAGTGATAAATCAGAAAAATCTTTTCTTTCATATAGCTTTTTTAAGCTACCTAATAAAAAACCTTTTACAATATATCATATAATCTTTGTATCTAGGTCTGCTGTTTCCATACAGTTTCTCTTATTTTATTATAAAATTACTGACCTGTGAAGTTGTATTTTGATCCTCATCACCAATTACAACAGTTTCATTATACATTATATCATATTTTAGTGCCATCCTACCTGTGCAATCTTGCCTGTTGCAACCAAAAATTTACAACATCCACAATAAACCTCACCAGTGGATATTGTCAAATGGTTTCTTACTAGAAGATAAATAATTGTGCGTTGATATGCACATAAGGATTATTTCAGCCTACCAAGCTTCTTCAGGGATTATGCAATGCGCCTGCCACTTATCAACAGGTGATGGATTATATTATGCAAGATCTCAAGCTGAGCTGTGTGATCATCTACTTAGATGACATAAAGGTTTCTCAAAACATCTAATAAATTATCTAACCCCCTCAAGTCGGTTTTCCAATGACTATAAATGATAACATTATGATGCGTGGCGGCTCCCCTTTTGGGTTGGGTACTGCTAGTGCTAAAAAATGAAATGACAACATCAAACTAAATCCTGATAAGTATATTTTCTTTCAAAAGGAATTGGAATTTTTAGGGCATGAATTATTTCAGGAAGGAACAACCCTTTTAAGATAATGTTAAAGCAATCTCCAAGATGCTGAACTGAAGAGCCTCATATATATACAGGATTTAGGAATGGTAGGATATTATCATCAACCTATCTAAAATTTTTCATAACTTGTTCACCCTCTTGTCAGTTTGTACTTAATTACACCATTTGTATGAGGATTAGAGAAAATTTCATCTACGAATATGAAGGATACTTAGTATCTGAGATCAACTAGGCAAAACACAGAATATGAGAAGCCAGTCATTTTTTACAGATGCCTTTGACTTAGCCATAGTGAACATTCTCTTGCAACTATATGATGAAGGCATTGACCACCCAGTGTCCATTTAAAGAAACGCAATTTTAAAGGCTAAAAGTTTCAGAGTTGTTTAGAAAGAATGCATCAGTTCTAATGCATTAAAACATCTCTTTGCCTTCTTGTATATTACAAATCTAAAGTAATAATTAAACCAAGCCTCTCTAAAGTGGCTGAAAATATGAATGAACTGACTGGAAGATAAGCCAAATGTTCTTTTTAAACTTCAGCACTATGATATAAACATTATCCATTAAGCTGGAATGAAGAACATGAATACTTACTGACCAGTTTTCTTTTATTATCTAGATAACATTGAAGCTGAATAGATACATATCTTACTTATGAAACTGGACTCTTGGATGGACAAAGATGAATCAGCTCAGAAGATGTTAAAACAACACTTGTGAAATACTAAAGTTATCAAAAGATTATTATACAAGAAAAATCACTTTTGCAACAAATTCAAACTAAGTCTGATTTTAGTTTGATAATCTCACTGAGGAGATTAGTTTGCGCCCATGTTGTGGAGAAGTTGGTCAAGTAAGGTAAAGGGCACAGATGGTGGCCCAGTGACATCCACAGTTTGCAAACGCCCCAGTGAATCCGGAGGAATAGACAAAAACAAAAGGCCAGTGGTAACCATTTCCCCAGAAATTTTAGCTTGGCAAGCGTGATGCAACCAGTACATCAATACGCTGCACTCTCAACCACTCTCATCAGTGGAACATGGAGTACGGGTATTTCTGGATATTTAGCAAATGGCGCTATGGGAAAAGTTCTGTGGGGATGTACACAAACATCTCACAAAAGTGGTGTATGTCGCACCTCATTCCATGTCATGCAGTTGGCTGGATCTTGGTTTTGATAGCAAAGAGGCAGCGGACAAAGCTGCTATGGTGCGCATTGTGATAGACCTCCCTGACAGGCAGCAAGTCATAAAAACTAAGTGCACCAGATGGACAAAATCCAACCAAATTTTTATTACTTTTGACTTTCTGCCCACTACAGTCAAACATGCTGTACTCAAACAATACCTGAAGGCCAGGCTCATCATATATGGTGAAAGACAATCCTTTGTAATGCAACGCTTTACACTGATGCCACACCTGTGCACCAGAAAAGCAATTGCAGTCCTAACCCCAGCCGAGGGGATAGCGCAGGATCTAACCCAAATCCTGCACACCACTTTTGTCAATATTGAGGGGCATGCCACCCACCCTTTCTGGGTCACTTTGGACAGTGCACCTCCCATCTGCACCTATTGTGACTCATTTGGCCACAAGGCACACACCTGCCCCTCCAAGGAGGGCATCACCTATGAGGAAATTCCCTCAGTGGCAATGAAAAACAGCAAATACCACTATATACTGACTTCAGATACAAAGGCTGCCTTCCCGTGGGGGGTTCAGAGTTGCTACTTAATAGTAAACCCAGTATCCTCTCAGGAGCGGAAGAAGGCCAAACAGGCTTGCAAAGCAGCGGCCAAGGAGGCGGCCAAGGTCACCTCCGCTATCCCGCCCTCCCAAAGCCAGGATACATTTAGACATTCGCGGTGGAAGCAGCTCAGAATTCTCTCAACCAATCATATTGGGACGCCTAAGCCGATTGGGCTGCCCAAAATGAAGTCCCAATGGGCAAGTCGATTTCACATGACCAATGCGCCCAAGCCTCAATTGGAATCAAATTGGTCTCCAACCTCCCAGCTGAAAATTCTAAATCAAGCGTTGGTGCACTGAAAATGCACGCACCGCAAAAATCTTGTTCAGCAGTGGGGAAACAAAAAGCAAAGGCAAAAGCCAACGCGAACCTGACTGCTAAAGCTACCCATTCTTCTGACTACATTGCAGCACATACCTGAGGTGCCAAAAAGCGCCGTAAAGACCAAGAGAAGGCTGAAGGGCTCGGTTGCCCTTCTTCCCTCACACCTAAAGTGCAATGGGGGGAGCCTTTACTTTAGGGACATTGAACATCGCTGGACTCAAGGCCTCGCCATCCCAGGCTAGGAAACTGAGTTTTTTACAAAATAATTTACCTGTGGATATCCTGGCCATCCAGAAGTCCCACTGTCCGCGCAGTTCTGAGGATACATGGAAATCCATGCTCCTCCCCTCCCTGTCCTTCTGGTCCAATCACTGTGGGGTGCTTATTTGAAAAAACAATTTTTTCAAATTTTTATCATCTGAATCAATCCTTAATGGCTGAGTCCTCATTGTCAAATTTTCATGAGCTGACGTGGTGCACGCTATTGTCAACATTTACGCCCTGACCTGTGCATGAGAACGTCAGGAATTTTTCTTGTCAGTCAAATCCCTTCCATTACCCCCTGACCCTTTTGTAGTTGGTGACATGAACTGTTGGTTGAACCCATCCACCGACTGATGACCTTCCTCATCTTCCCTGCCACAGGGACACATAGAACTACGCGTCCTCAAGGCCACCCTAGGGTTGATTGATGCGCTGCCACATCATTCTGAGCTGCTAAAAAACATGTTGCGTTCCCACATCCACAATGGCCAGTTAAGGTCCATGTCCCACATAGACCTTATCCTCGCACCATTGAAATTTTGCACCCAAATTTCCCATTTTAACATGATGAAAGTCAAATTCTCCAATCACAGGTTGGTATTAATTACCTTCCACCTACATGACCCAGTTGCTCAGGCTCCAGTATGGTGCAAACTTCACCCAGCTGAACTCGCATTGCCAAGATTTTCCACATGGATGGAATCTGTAACCTCGGCACTGGAGTTTATTGCACTGTTTTGTGCTGATCCAATTTCCACCTGGTCTGCCTTCAAAAGCGGACAAAATCCGCCAGGCTCACCACCTCTCCTCCTGATGCTCACGCTCCACCTCAGAAGTCATCTCGCGCGCTCTGGCGGAGCTGGCCCACCTGAGTCTAACATTCCAGCCACAGGCTACAGCCCTGCTTGGGGTCGCAAATGGGCAGAAGTGGCCGCCCACCTCAACACGCTTGAGCGGCAACACAAACATTGAGTTTGTGTTAAGTACAAAGTTAAACACATCACAGCGGGTAACATGTGCTCCACTTACTTTATTCAAAAAACTCTTTGCACCGCGCCAGAGCATGGCCTGCACACAGGTGTGACAGCCCGACAACTCCGTAGCAGCTATGCCAGCCAATGTGGTGATCAAGATACAAAATTATTACTCCAAATTGTACCTATCTGACCCAATTTCACCGGCCAAAATGGCAAATTTTCTAGATACTGCACACATTCGCACCATTTTCCAATTCCCAGAGTTAATTAATCTGATTACTCCGGTCAAACTCTGGTCTGCCATCCATGGTGCACCAAACAGGAAATGCCCAGGCCCTGATGGCATTCCTTGTGAGTTTTACAAGAAGTACAACCAGTTTTTATCACCACTGTTGCTTGCTTCTCTTAACCAGAGCCTTCTGGAAACGCGCCTCCTACCAGGAGGGCATGAGGACTACACCATTACACTGTTCAAAAAAGGGGATAAGCTAGACTTGGCCAACTGGCACCCCATATCTCTAACCAACACTGATACTAAAATTTTTACTAAAATTATGGCTACCCGTCTAGGGATTGTTGCCTCTGCTATCATCTCCCCAGAAAAATGGTTTCATACCCAGAAGGTCGATTTGGGACAATGTGCACTCTGTGGCCAACGCCTGTCAGTCCACGGCCTCTGGTGCACTTGTATTTTTAGACCAAAGAAGGCCTATGATAGAGTTAACTGGGATTACCTCAGGGCCTGCCTCCACCAATTCCGCCTACCCCCTCGCTTCATCAGTTGGGTGATGCTGCTGACGGAATCCACTACAATGGCAGCGCGTGGTCCTGGCTTTCTCACGGATGTAGTCCACCCTCAAAGGGGCCTACGCCAAGGGATCCTCTTAGTCCACTCTTATATAACTTCAGCTTAGACCCACTTCTTCGCAATGTGAATGCCTGCCTTATTGGGGTTCATGTGCAAGGCCAAGCTCTGGTCAGAATGTTGGCGTTTGCAGATGACTGTGTGGTTGGGGTGTCTAAAAATCATGATGAACGCACGCTTGAAGATCTTATCCAGGTTTATTCCTGGGTAAGTAATGCTGAACTCACCGCCTCCAAAACCTAAATCATTCTCCTTAGTCAGTATCGAACTCACAGGGCCTCAGTGCCCTGTTTCCAGCCCACCCCATCAGCTAGCACACACACACACACACACACACACACACACACACACGCGTTTGCTTACCCTGCTCAACCCACACCGCCCCACTTGTGCTCCCCTTTGTGCCGCGCCCTACCGTTGGGCTGGTCCGCCATTTGGGGGTGTGGTTGGAGGCAGGCGGGTATACCTCAATGGTGATGGAAAACCATATTCCAAACAACGTGATGAAGTGAATAGCCTCCCTCAGAGCCCACCCTACTTCCCTTACTGGCAGGGTTGTACTAGCCAACTCTACGCTCCTCTCCAGAGTTTGGTTTGGGGCACACGCCATCGCCTTCTCCCCAGTTTCTTCAAGTCACTGTATGCCCTTCTGAAAGGGTGGCTTTGGTCAGGCCGCCCACCGCCAGTGCGTCTTGAGGTCATGTTTGGCCCTCGCCATACTGGTGACATGGGCCTGCTCAACTTTGAGGCCCATTATGCAAAGATCCTGGGCTCCTGGATCGCGGCTGTTACCATCCCTACACTTCTGGCCCAACATTGGTCCAACACGGCTCACTCCAATTTCTCCCATGCCCTGGGCCTTACCAATCCGTCGTACCCTAACTCCTTGATGAAATATCTGGCCTCCCACCCTTTGGCCGCCGGTTCCCATGAAACTGCACCCCACTTCAAATGAATTCTCCTCTCCATGCAGAGCGTTGAGTGGAGAAATCGTAAATGTGGACAAACTGCCCAGAGGGGGCGTCCCTCTCCTCGGTTCACACAGGAGGTACAGGGACTACCCATTCTTAACTTCTTGATACCCACGAGGCCCCATATCTTATCCAGGGTGGACTACCTGGACATGATGGAAATCCCTTATTCCCTTGAAACCCAAAAGACAATCTGGAAATACGCCTACCACCCTCTTCTGCAGCCCCATATCTTTTCCCATGTATGGCGCTGCTTGAGGCGGGTGTACCATACTGCCAAGCGCTCTAACGCTTTACACACATCCTGTGTCATGTGTGGCCAGTATGGAACGCTGTTTCACCGCCTGGAGAAGTGCCCTACATTTAAAGCGATTTGGCGTGAAGTGCAACGTCTGTTTTGCCAGGATCAGACACATCCCTTCAGTTTGTCTAGGGATATGTTTGCTTTATCTATGGTCTCCCCTCTTCCACCCTCCCTCCATGCTTTGGTGGTCGCAATCACCATGTGGACTATCCACACGATTTTCTTGGATGCCATCTCAGGCTCTACCCCCACCCTCCCAGAAACTGTCCACCAGTTCCAGTCACACTTAGTGGACCACTTTCAAGTGTGGATGTTTGAATTCCTTTCACCATGTCGCTGTCAGTTGGTCTCCTCCTGGTTCCCAGTTTGGTTCATCAACTCTGACCCCTTCATCCACATGTGGTTAATTGCGGTTCTGGCCCCTTTACACGTTCACCCTCCTCCCAGTAGTGGCGTTCCCGCTGGTAACAGGAGATAGCTCTAGCTTCTCTGGGGTGCCCCCCTGTTACTACGTTTTGTTTTTGTCGTGTTTTATCAGAAGTGTCCATCCCCTGGTTGACCTTCCCCGCAATAAATTAAATTTCAATTAATATAAGAAAGTTTTTACTGACTAATTATCTTACTTATGACCTTTAGATTGGGTACTAGTTATAATAGAAGCCTACAATACCTTAGGGCATGGATGAGTTAAGAAAAACATATGAATGTATTAAGTAATAATATTATTGGTAAGGAATACTATACTTTGTAGTGAAAGTCTTAGATGATTGCATACCTTGTCAGAAACAATGACCACGCAAGGCTAAGAACAAGTATCAGCCACCAAACCCTCAGCAACCATTTGATACCATCAGTGTAGATGTTATAGACCCATCTCTCATTTACAGGAGTAAATCAATATAACCTTATAGAAATCATTTTATATAGCGGGTCAAAGAAATTCTCTATTCATTCACAAACTACTAAGGCTACCGCCAAATTCTCATATCACTATATTTACAAGGCATGGTTGCCCAAAAGGTATGCTATGCGATAATTGATGAAGCTTACTTTAAGAGTTTTAAGGATCTTAGCTATGAGCATGAGAACTCAACAACTATTTTCAGCGCCCTACAGCCTCTCAACTGACAGGAATGCAGAAAGAGAGAATGGGATGCTAGAATTTTTATATTTAACCGAGGTAAGCCAACCAGGGGGTGGACATTACCAAACTAAAACTAAAATCATAATAAAAAGAAATGATTCAAATGAAACGCCCAAAATGGATAAATTGATTGAATTGTACCTAACAAAATATCCAACAAGGTGGGTAGCGAATACTGCTATCCCTCCATGGTGGACGAGGAGGGGGATTGGGGGGCTCATCTTCAGCCGCATCCATCTCATTCCAGAGTAGGGTGCATGTTAAGGCAGATAGTAAGGGTGTGGGGGCATCAGTGGCATGGGTTTGATATCCTTGATGATTAGAACTTACGAATAGTTGCCAGCCGTCATTATACAAATGATGTAATTGCCCAAAGTGTCTTCAGCTTTGAGGCGGGTATCTTGGAATTTAACGATTGTGGCAATGTTGGTTCGGTTATTTTGCTTTCTGATTCTGTGCTACTGTTACCACATTCTGGATGGCTTCAGTGACGTTTTTGTGTAAATTTTTTATGTTGATCTTAGTTTGTGCAGTAAGATTTATGGTGGTGACGGGAGGTAAAATTCCTCCTGAGAGTGCAGCCACAGATTTGGTGGCAGTTTTGCGAAGTGTATGGCAATCTGGTGTGGCGGCTGCTATTACTGGAAGCTGGTGGTTGCTGTAAAATGGTTTGGCGTTAGGTTGTGGGACATATTATTGAGGTGGGAACTTTGCATCCCATTCTGCGTTACAGAGCTGCTCTAGTTGCAGCGTCAGTTCTTCAATGACGTTAACTTATTTGTCAATTTTATCCAATAATTCCCATAGATTTTTGGTTGAATTGGATTGGGGAATCAGCATATGGTTGAGGTTTGTTCAATTTGTTTGTGAATGTATGGGATTGAACTGGGATCCAATCTGATGTTTGGTTGGATGAATTAATAGTGGCATTGGGGCAGGGTGGGTGCTGATTGGTAGCTGTAGGTGCAGCTGCAGCATCAGGCATTGGAGGAGGGATAGGTAGGATTGTACCCCATGTCAGAGTTGGCATGGGGTGAATGCGGATTGGTGGGCGTTGGGCAAACTTTTGGTGTCAGCAGAAGTTTCTGAGTATGGGCATTTACATTTTGAGTGGTCTAACTCGAAACATGATGGACAAATCCATCCGCCCTTAAAGCGGGCCCAGAATGGATGGTCAGGGGCAGATGGGATGGTGGCACGAGGGGGAATCGCCAAAGAAATTTTTGTAAATTCAGGGCTAATCATGGCATATGCCTGAGGCCCAGCGAGGCGTGTGGCCCCATTTGGGACCATAAATTGTAAGCTGGGGTTGGAGCCATAGGCTGCCAAACCTTCCATAAGCTCCTGGTGGAGCACTTTGGGGGGAGGTGGGTGGGCAAACCCGCGAACTGGACCATCAAGGTGGTGTCCGTTGGGAGCTGGGTCTGAGTTGTTGGGAGGAAATATTGTTGAAAGTTAATGGCACCATTGCTGCAGTGGCTGCATCAGCTTCACAGGGGAAGCCAAGATCAAAGTAACCCTTATAGGGGCGGAAGTCAATAAAACAGGCTGGTGTCATCACCACCTGAGCCATTTTGATAATGGCTTAGTCATCGTAGGGGAAGAATTTCCTGTATTTGACCCTAAGGCCAAAATGCATGATGCTCTGGGGGAGCACCAGGGGGCAGTGGGGTACCACTTGGGTTTGGGCGAGATGGGCATCAAGATCCTTGGGAGGAACAAATCGTCCCAAGGGTTTGGATTGACTGGGCGAGCCAGTCCAAGCGCGTTTTCTTGTCAGACGGAAAATGGAGGGGGGGAGTTTTGCCACTACCCCACGCTGGGACAGTCGGCGGGGGATCCAATGACATTGGAGCAAGACCTCAGTGTGCGATTAAGTGTTTGCTTTTAATTTACCAAAATTAATTTGCTTGGAAAGTTACTCCTGGAATGCTAGAATTAATATTACAAAAGATGGCTACTTCCAATCCATTACACTGGTTCCAATAACTTCTAAGTGTGTCAAACGCTTACAGGATAAGTTTCAATTAAATTATCAAAAAATGTCTCCTTCAAGGCATTATATATGAAGAGAACCTGGTATCCTATATTTATTAGATCACTAAGTTACCGGTGGTAACACCAAAGATCCAATAAAGCGCTAGGAAGATTAGCTCAGAAGAGTATTCAACTTTAATTGAAGGCAATGACAAATCTAGCTAAAACAGTTACAAGAGAAGGACAAGGTACAAATGCAACTCGTCAACCTTTACCCGTTTTTTAAGAGTTCTTATTTAGTAATGTACTACCACAATTGCATAGCGCCTTAAAGAGTAAAATTAAATTTGATCTGGGATGAACCATATGCTATAACTTATAAAAAATATTTGAAGTGGGTCAACCTTAAGGCAAATATACCACACTGAGAATTTTTTAGCCAGAAAAAGGTCTCAAGCTCAAAACCTGAACTAGAATGGAAGCAGTTTTACCTGCCAGGCTAACCACCCTTCATATGCTTAAACTTATAAATATGTAGGTTAATCTAAATCAAATCTTTAAAAACTGGAGTTACTTTCAACCATATACACGGCCAATTTCTATGTTGGTACTTACCTGCCAATATTTTAAAGGGAGTGATGTCATATACCAGAGTGACAGACATGATAGTAATAGTATTGATCAATAAACCCCACAAGAGAATTGACGCCTAGACCAGAAAAGGGGTTAAAATCCCATTGATTTAACTATACGTATGAATTGTTAGTTGGTAAGGCTCAACCTGAGACTGGGAAGTTTCCATTAGACTAAATTGAGCCTAAAATGCACCAAGATAACATCCTGAATAATTTAAAGTGAAGGATTGCCTGAATGGGGGTTGGGACCATCTAGCACTAAAAAAAAAGAATTGCCTGAATGGCAAGCAAACACTACATCAAGTGACATATAAGGCAGTAACTTAAGTCATACCACTCAAAAGGGTAAGAATTGGAATCTGCTCAATAGTTGACTTAAGTGATACCAAGGAATGTCAGTTTTTGGTTATTCATGGCACATTTTTTACATAAATTATCTATGCTAAAGATGGACTCATGAACCCAAAAGCAGTATCAAATGAAAAGTCTTGATTCAGATAGCCCCCCTTCTATTAACTAAATCTTTATTTTCCTTTTGGGAATTGTATTTTTAGAAGTAATATATAAAAACCCCTAAGTTATTACAATAAAATTTCCTGTTTAATCAACATATCTGTTTTGGTATCTTAACTTCAGTAAGTTCCTTTTTTTCTTACCATAGGAAGAATAATCTAGTTGATATGACCTAAGAATGACTTGCAACCCTTAGAAATAAAATACTTGCGCTGAGTCTTAGTTTATCACAAATAAGCTTTTTCTTTCCACTCATCATTATGTTCAAGTGAACTTAATTTAATTACTGTAAATAAACCTTTGACTTCCAACTGCCAATCCTACCTAATGTCCACAGATTCTCTGCAAGCTGCTCCAGTGTGGGGAAGCGGCAAAACTCCTCCCATAATTTTCTGACCAGTGGGAAAATGCGCTTGTACTAATTCTTCCAGTCCCACCAAAACCTTAGTTATTTCAGTCTGCCCATGGATTTAACGACCACCTTTCGTGTACCCAGGTGGTTCCCCGTTGTCCCCTAGTGCCCCCCTTGAGCAATATGCGCTTTAGCCTTTGGGTTGAAGATGGGAAGGTATTTCTATACACTGAAAAACAAATTATCAAATTAGCTCAGGTGGTAATGGAACCCGCCAGATTCATCAACTTACTCCCCTCCAAGGGGTATTTCAACATTGGCTTCACCTGTGAAGCCAATGCATCCAATGCAGCAACTGTGCCTCTAGTTTTCCAGTGCACCCCTATCCCACCACTCAGACTTGGCTCCAAGTGGATACCACTTTGGTGATCCAGTTCACTGGTTTGCCAACTCACCCCCTGTGGTGCTCCATCAGGAGCTGATGGAAGGTTTGACATCCTATGGTTTCAACCCCATCCTAAATTTTTGGTCCTAGATGGGTCCACACGCTTTTCTGGTCCTTGAGCATTTGCCACAATCATCCCTGATTTTAATAAAATTTGTTTTGGCGATTTTTCCACATTATGTCATTCCCTCTGTCCTGACCATCCATTCTGGGCCTGCGTTAAAGGGTGATGTCGCAGTCAAATGTCCCAGTTTCTAAACATCATCTTGCTTTGTTTTTATGTGATAAACGCCAAATGTCCAATGTGAGATGTACAATCGAGGTAAGTGTTAGTGCCCCATGTAACTAACCCACAAAACCTTAGAATTAGTGAAGTTTGAAGCAAGAAAAAGACAAAAAGTAAGTGAGATTACAAACCCTTGAATTAACCTTATTTTATTGGTATTGAATAAACAGTTATGGATGAACAGGATCCCAATAATTTGGGGCCGCAAAAACAATAAGGGAAAATAAAGAGTAATTGGAGTGAGGAGGACCCCAAAAACCCTAATTTATGTTACCATAATAAAATCTAGTTTTGTTGCGGAACACAAAGTAAGGTACAAAAAAGGCGGCCCTGAGGCCACCAGAGATAACCCACACAAGAGTGGGAACCAAGAGATATTCTAAATTAAGATTGTAATGTCACATAATTGAACTTTAAGGTCGCCCTCTGGAGCCTCACTTAAACCATCAATTAGGCTCTTACAAGCCTAATTAATAGTTAGGGTGAGGCACAACACAGTGCCCAAACTTGACCCAACTTAAAAATCTTATAAAACAATTTAGCTCAGGATTTGGAAAAATCTGAAACCAAGCTGAAATGTAATGATTGGTCAAATATACTGTTATATCACCCCACTAAAGAAAGCCCCCCTGAAGAGGGGCCCTGAAGCAAGAGGCCACCACCATGAGGGCTTCCTGGGGCGAGTTACCTCAAGCCCCAGGAAAATTAGCTGGAGAACTTCTGGGCCCCTTGCAGGAAAAGACCAAAAAGCAAGGGCAAATTGGGACTGGGTTGCCAGAATCAGCCCACCCAGTACAAGGAAGCACGCCAAGCACTTAGCTGTGGTCCGCCCCCTCCCACGCTCCAGTTGGAGATGGTCTTCTAATCCCAACCAGGAAGGTGCTTTCTCCAACTGAAGTTCAGGAATGGTGCTCATTCCAGTGCGGCTGGACAGCCTTCCCTTTTCCAGATGGGCTGTCCGTTGGTGGAGGAGCCCTTCTGGGACAGGTCTCTCCGGTGCCACTGAATCCATGGTGAGTGGGAGGCCTACCAAGATTTTTGCACTGTTGATTGCTCCATATCCAGGGTTGGCCTTTAATCACTGGCTCCAATTGGTGCTGGTTACTTGACAACAAAGACTGGACGCAACCACTCAGGCCATCTGAACTGGGAATTGGTGGCGTGCATAATGCACACATGGTTTAGAATAATGTCATGGTCAGAAATGTCATAGTTCCAATAGCCACCTTACCTAGGATTTAACGTGATTGATGCCAAATATTCAATGTGAGCTGGACTCATAAGGTGAATGTTAGTATATCAGGAAACTAACCCATTAAACCTCATAATTAGGGAAATTCGAAGTGAGACAAAGAAAAAATAGGCAAGCAAGATTAAAAACCGCAGAATTAACAGTATTTTATTATTTTCAAATAAAGATTTGCAGATGACAGGATCCCATTAATCTAGGGCCCTGAACACAACAAGGGAATTAATAGAGTAATCAGAGGGAGAAACTAAAACCCAAGGTTTTGTTAACGTAACAAAAATTTACTATGTCACGGAATACCAGATAAGACAAGGTAAGAGAAGCCTTGAGGCCCCCAGAGAGAACCCATGCAAGAGTTGGAACTGATAATGAATTCCAAATGATTTCATAATGGCGTGAGCTTGACCTTTAAGGTCACCCTTCTGGGGCCTCACTCAACCATCAATTAGGCTATTGAGAGCTACTTGATAGTTTGGGTGAGGCACAACCCAGCGCCAAAACTCGACAAACTTTGAAAAAATTAGAACAATTTGGCTCAGGATTTGGAAAAATATGAGCCTAAGCTAAAATGTAATGATTGGTCGAAACTTACTGTTACAAGTGGACAGATTAACTGTCCATCCTGTTTTGAGTTGGACCACATAACCCGCAAATTCCCATCACTGGCTGCTTCTGTCAGCTCTTCACCCTCATCAACCAGAATCTATTCCACCACCAACCCCAAGATTTTTGTGGTATGAAGTACTATTGTACCCCTTCTCTCCCAAAGCCTTCCAATACATCCAAATCTACAACAACTAATCAGGCCCCTCTCTCTTTCAGTACCACAGATGCTCCCACTAATCATGAACAGGTTTGAACAATGGTTCACTCCATGCCTCCATCAAAGAAAACAATCCTCAGACATATGCTTATTACCCAATTCTATTCAATCAGAACCTTTGGGATTAATGGCTGAAATTGATGAATCAGTAATTTTGTTGACAAACCCTCTCTACAAAGTGAGCTGTTTGTTATTTAGAATGGGACGCCAAGTACCCCATCGTCTATACGCCCCACAGCCAAATGCTGAACCATTCTGCAGTGAGCATCAATTTTCTGTTGAAGCAGCTTCTAAGCTGGATTTTCATCCCCTTTACTTAGCTGTCACCAAATTATTGGCGATGCTCACAAGAGGTATTCCCCCACCTGTTATTCTCCTACCCTCACTCCACAAAGCAAAATCAAAAGAATCAATCAGACAAAGCCACCAATGACTCTATATAGAATGTGGTATGGTAGCACAGAATCTTAAATTAAGATTACCTGGACCAATATTGCCACATTTATCAATCTCCCTAACACCCACATTAAAGCTGAAAAAAAGCTTTAGCTTATTATATCATAGTCATTTTTAGCCATCAATTACCATGAAATACCAATCCTCAGTGACATTGAACCATATTCCGCCTAAGCCCTGACGCCCTCTCTCTTTTCCTTAGCTCATACCTAATCTGGGATGAGGAAGCTGCTGATGAGGATGAGCCTCATCCCACTCCGCTTCTTTATGGTCAGATTTTTGGTTTTCTGCTGTCCCACCTGGTTTATTTTTTTTATTTGGTGCGTGTCATCTGATCAGCTCATTTTTGGGCGTTTTAGTTTAATTCAATTAGTTTATGTTAGTTTAAAGATTTTTGTTTCAGTAATGTCCATCCCCTGGTTGGCTTACCTCAAAAAAATAATAAAACAAGTATAATTAAAACTAATGGTGAACTGATGGACGTCATATCTAAAATCTGGAGCACTACTAATTATGTAATCAAGCTCTACATATCTATAACTAGTCTAGCCATATAAAAAATGGGCATAGTATCTATAAATTATACTATATGAACTAGGTTAGGTAAAATAGTAGTAAAATTTTATTTGATCTGTCCTCATATAGTATAGTAGAGTCTTTATAAAACGTTTTTCTACAATACATATATGTATCTTACTAATATAATAAATTTCTTTAAAATAACTCCTTAGTATTGAAGATAGCATCATAATTAGTAAAAATTTGTAGATTATATGTTATAGCACTGTTATAAAATTGGCAGTATTTGAGAGTTACGCTGAAGGATTTTGCACAGGATTTGACCCATTGAGCAATTAGGACCAACAATATGTTGATCGTTGTCCTCAACACAACATAATAAACTTTTAAATAAATAGATATGGAGCACTCATTCCCTCAACTCTCTTTTATTTTAGATATATTCAATACAGAGAATTCTCATTACTTTTCTTTCTCGTTGCAAACACTTTTGCAACCCATTCAATTCAAGACTAAATCTAGTTTGATAATCTCATAGAGGGGATTAGTCTGCGCCCATGTCTGGGAGCAGGTGGGCAAGCAAGGCAAGAGGAGCAGGCGGAAGGCCCGCAGCCTCTAACGTTCGAAAACGCCCTGGAGAATCCAGTAGAATAGAAAAAAATCTAAAAAAAAACTGGCGGTCACAATTTCCCCAGAGATACTCGCGTGGCAAGCACAATGCAACCAGTACATCAACACGCCACATTCCCAGCCACTTTCATTGGTGGAATTTGGAGTCCGTGTGTATCTGGACATCAAAAAACGGCCCTATGGGAAAAATTTTGTGAAGATGTACACAAAATTTTCCTGACTGCAGTGTATGTTGCACCTCACTCCATGTCGCGCGGTTGGCTGGACCTAGGTTTCAAAAGCAAAATAGCAGCAGACGAGGCTGCAGTGGTGCGCATAGTGGTCGACCTCCCCAAAGGGCAATGGGTCGTCAAAACTAAACGCACTAGATGGACAAAATCAAACCAAATTTTCTTAACGTTTGACTTTTTGCCTACTATGGTAAAACGTGATATTTTGGAGCAACACCTGAAAGATGGTCTCGCTGTATATGGCGAAATACAATCTTTTGAAATGCAACGCTTCACGCTGATGCCACACCTGTGCACCGGCAAAGCCATCACAGTTCTGACCCCAACCAAGGAGATCGCGAAGGACCTAACCCAGATCCTGCACTCCACCTTTATTGACATCGCAGGGCACACCACCCACCTATTCTGGGTGACCGTGGACAGCGCGCCCCCCATTTGCACCCTCTGTGACATGTTCAGCCATAAGGCGCATGCATGCCCCATCAAAGAGGGCATCACATTCCAAGAGCACCCCTCGGCGGCCATGGCCAGCGGGGAGGCGCACTATGAACCAACCGCAAGCACCAAGGAGGCTTTCCCATGGGGAGCACAAGGCTGCTACCTATTGGTAAAGCCCATCTCCCCGCAGGAGTGGAAGAAGGCCAAGCAGGCCCATAGGACTGCGGCCAAGGAAGCGGCCAAGGCCACCACCACCATCCCACACTCACAACGCCAGGAGGACATGGAGACCTTTGCGGTGGAAGCAACTCAGGAATCCATCACCCAATCAGATTGGGAGGCCCATGCTGAATGGGCCACTCAATCTGAGGATCCAATGGGAGATTTGATCTCACCCAATTGCTGCACCCAAGCCCCAGTCAAAACTGACTTGGGACCTATCCCAACCAAAAAAAAATTTTTGCCCTACTCGACGGTGCACTGAACTTATCTGCACCACAAAAAATTTGTTTGACGTCGGGAAAACAAAAAGCAAAAGCCAAAGCCAGTGCAACTCTTTCCGCAAAAATTAACAAAAACCCCAATAGTGTTGCTGCTAATACCCGCACTGCTGTGAAAGCCTGTGGGGATCCAGATGAGGCTGGTGGGCCCAGGTGCCCACCCCCTCACACCTAAGGTGCGATGGGGGAAACCTTCGCTCTAGGGACGCTGAATATCGCCAGACTCAAGGCCTCCCTGTCCTGGGCTAGGAAACTGAGTTTTTTACAAAACAATTTACCCATGGATATACTGGCCATCCAGGAGTCCCACTGTCCACGAGGTTCTGAGGAAGCTTGGAAAACAATGCTCCTACCATCCCTATCCTTTTGGTTGAAGCACTGTGGGGTGATAATTCAGAAAAACAATTTTTTCAAATTTACATCTTCAGAAACATTCCTAAATGGCTGAGTGCTCGTTGTCACCTTCTCATGGGCCGATGTTGCACACACAATCGTCAACATTTATGCCCCAAACGGTGCACATGAGCGTTGGGAATTTTTATCATTGGTCAAATCCCTCCCGCTACCCCCAATTCTTACCTAATTGGCGACATGAACTGTTGGCTAACCTCACCAATGGACTGGTGGCCGCCCTCGCCCCATGCCCCACAGGGTCACATAGAACTACGCGTTCTAAAAGCCACCCTTGGGTTAATGAATGTGCTGCCGCGACATGCCCCACTGCTTGAAAACATGACGCGTCCCCACATCCACAACGGCCAATTAAGGTCCATGACCCGCATTGACCTTATTCTAGCACCGGCGAAATTCCAACCCCACATCTCCCACTTCAAAACAACGAAAATGGAATTCTCCAACCACCGACTGGTCTCAATAACATACCACTTACCTTTCACAGTTGCAAAGGTTACACATTGGTACAAAATCCGCCCCCCAGAGCTTGCGTCGCCAGGATTTTCCACGTGGGTGAAAGAGGCAACTTTAACAAAATCGTTTGTTGCACCATTTTGCGCGGACCCCATTTCCACATGGGCAACTTTCAAGGAAGACACCATCCGCCACTATCGCCATCTCTCATCCAGACGCTCACAAGCCACATCAGCAGTTATATCATGCGTGCTGGCAGAATTGGCCCACTTGGAGTCCAACATTCCAGCCTCAGGATATAGCCCTGCATGGGGCCAGAAGTGGGCGGAGGCAGCCACTCACTTCAATGCACTTGAAAGGCAACACAAACATCGGGTTTGTGTCTAATACAGGGCCACACACATCACTAAAGGTGACAAGTGCACCGCATACTTCTTCAAAAAAAATTTTGCACCATGCCAGAGTGTGGCCTGCACACAGGTGTGAAGATCGGATAATTCTATTGTGGACACACTGGCCAAAGTGGCAATCAAAATGCAAAGATATTACTCCAAGTTATACCAAGCTGAACCAATTCAGCTGGCCGAAATGGCGGAATTTCTCAACTGAGCTCAATCTGCACCATTTTCTGATACCTGAAAAAATGAATTTAATTACTCCGAACAAATTATGGACTACCATTCGTGGTGCGCCAAACTGAAAATGCCCAGGCCAGATGGCATTCCATATGAGTTCTACAAAAAATATTTTTATATATCCCCATTGCTGCTAGCCTCACTCAACCAAAGCCTGTCGGAAACGCGCCTCCTACCAGGAGGACATGAGGCCTTTACAGTCACACTCTTCAAGAAAGGGGATAGGCTAGACTTAGCCAACTGGCGCCCAATTTCTCTAACAAACACAGACACCAAAATTTTAACCAAAATCATGGCTAACCGTTTAGGAACTGTAGCATCTGCCACCATCTCCCCAGAACAATTTGGTTTCATCCCCAGAAGGTCGATTTGGGATAACGTGCACTCTGTGGCTAATGTGTGTCAGTCCACAGCCTCTGGGGCACTTGTATTCTTGGACCAACAAAAGGCCTATGATAGAGTAAACTGGGAATACCTTAGGGCCTGCCTCCAACAATTCCGCCTACCTCCCCGCTTCATTAACTGGGTGATGGTGCTCACAGAATCTGCAACAATGGCAGTGCGTGGCCCTGGCTTCCTAACGGAAGTAGTCTGTCCTCAAAGGGGCCTGTGACAAGGGGACCCCCTCATCCCACTCTTATACAACCTCAGCCTTGACCCAATACTGCGAAATGTGAATGCCCAACTCACTGGGGTCCATGTGCCAGGCCAAACCCCAGTCAAGATGATGGCATTTGCAGATGATTGCGTGGTGGGGGTGTCTAATAACAAAGATGCACGCGCGCTTGAAGCCCTCATCTAGGAATATTCCCGGGTAAGCAACGCGGCAATGAACGCCTCCAAAACCGAAATCATCCTCCTTGGTCAGTTTTAGAACTGCTGGGCCCCAGCAGGTACTTCCCACCCAGCCCATCTGCTCGCCCACGTCCACGCCTTACTAACTCAAAACACACCGCTCCACTGGTGCTCCCCTTTGTGCCACGACCTACCATAGGACTGGTACGCCATCTGGGCGTGTGGTTGGAGGCAGGTGGATACGCGTCAGCAGTAATGGAGTGCCATATACTGGACAACGTGACGAAGCGAATTGCCTCTCTCAGAGCCCACCCAACTACCCTCACTGGCAGGGTTGTTCTTGCCAACTCTATGCTCCTATCCAAAGTCTGGTTCGGAGCCCACGCCATCCCCTTCTCCCCATGCTTCTTCAAATCCCTGTATGCTTTGCTACAAGGTTGGCTTTGGTCAGGTCGCCCTCCACCAGTATGGCTAGAGGTCATGTTTGGCCCTCATCATCATGGTGGCATGGGCCTACTTGACTTCAAAGCCCATGCCGCCAAGATCCTGGGCACCTGAATTGTGGCCGTCACTGCTCCTACACTCCCATCCCAACACTGGTCCCGCGCGGCCCGCTCCAACTTCTCCTGAGCCTTGGGCCTCAACAATCCATCAAACCCCCACTCCCTGATGAAATACCTCGCATCACACACATCAGCCACAGGTCCTCACGGGACCAAAACCCACTACAAACGAATCCTACTCTCCATGCGAAGCGCAGAGTGGAGAATTTGTATTAGTGGACATACACTCCGAAGAGGCCGCCCCTCTCCTCAGTTCACACAAGAGGTACAGGGGCTACCCATCCATGATGGTGTGATCCCCTTTCGACCCCAAGTCCTATCCAGGGTGGACTACCTGGACATGATGGACATCCCTTATTCTACTGAGACCCAAAAGACTATCTGGAAATACGCACACCATCCTCTGTTGCAGCCTCAAGTCCGCTCCCATGTGTGGCGCTGCCTGAGGCGGGTGTACCATATGGCTGAGCGCTCTAATGCTTTACACTCATCCTGTGTCGTGTGTGGCCAGTATGGAACGCTGTTTCACCGCCTGGAGAAGTGCCCCACCTCTAAAGTAATATGGCGCGAAGTCCAACGTCTGCTAGGCCAGGATCAAACACATCCCTTCAGTCTGTCAAGAGATATGTTTGCTTCATCAATGGCCTCCCCCTCCCACCCTCCCTCCATGCTCTGGTGGTTGCAATCGCCATGTGGACTATCCACACGATTGTCTTGGATGCCATCGCTGGATCCATCCCCACCCTCCCTGAAGCTGTCCACAGATTCCAGTCTCATGTGGTGGATCACTTTCAAGCGTGGATGTTCGGATATCTCCCACCGCGTCGCTGACAACTGGTCTCCTCCTGGTTCCCAGTCTGGTTCATCAAATCAGACCCCTTCCTCCACACGTGCTCAATAGTGGCTACGTCCCCTACACACGTTCCCTCCCCCTTCCCATAAGTGGCGTTCCCGCTGGCAACAAGAGATAGCATCGCTTCTCTGGGGTGCCTCCCCTGGTACTAAGTTTTGTCTCGTCTGAGTCATATTTGGAAGTTTCCGTCCCATGGTCGGCCTTCCCCGCAATAAATTTAAAATTTAAAATACAGCGAATTCTCACTGTTATACTCACTCTAAAACTACTAATAACTAACTTCCTAGATCATCTTGTCTTGTCTATATTGTAGCAACTTCAGTTGCTACAATTTCATGGCTTAGTAAACTAATTCATTATATCTCAAAGGTTCCATCGATTCTTCATTCATTAATTTCATGATCTCTCTAATTTGAGGCAATTTTACAACAATTCAATATTGCCTCACCAAGAGGCGCTTGAATATTCATTACTCATACTGAACTCAGCGGATCCTACCCATTCCGCTATAATGACTTAGGTCTTATTGTCCAGTCATATCAGAATCGTGACATTACCCCCCTCTGACTGGACGATAAGGCTCCTGTCACTTATACACTCAGAGGAACTTTGCATGCACTTGGTTGATGATTCGACTGCTAGCAGGGTCCTTGATAGTATATGCATCAACCCCAGTTTTCTCAGTGACTTTGAACGGACCAATCCAGATGCTGGCCAACTTGTGTTTCTGGCCAAGCCCATGTTGGTCATGGAAAAGAACCATATCACCTTCCTTGAACTGCGCCAACCCACTATAACATACCTGATTGGCAGCCTGATTTCTGATCTTCTTGGCTAAGCTGAAGGAATATGCTTCAGTCTGCAAATTTGATTAGAATGTTTGAAAGGTTAGTCAAATAGTGGTGGGGTTCCATTCTGCTGGTGTCTTCCACACATGAGCAAAGTAACACCGGAAGAGCTGGCTGTCAGCTGTATAGTAGTTGGAAGGAACTCTTCCCCATGGAGGAATGGTAACTGATGTTATAGGCGAACATGACAATGGAAAGAAGGGAGGTCCAATCAGATGGTCAATCCATTACTAATTTTGTGGGATACTCACCAGAGTCCCATTCACTTGTTCGACCATTCCATTAGATTTGGGGTGGTATGGTGTCATTAGAACCCTGAGAATACCCATAAGCTCATTTAGTTTGGAGAGGATGTGCAAGGTGAAGTTAGTTCCGTTGTCAGTGAGAATAAACTGAGGACATCCATGTCGCTGAATAAGACACTCCATCACAAACTTGGCCAATTTAACTGCCCCCAGATCTCATATTGCCCTTGCTTTGACCCACCGGGTCAAGTGGTCAATAGCCACAAGAATGTACTTACACCAGTTAGCTCCTGTTGGCAAGGGACCAATGACATCCAGGGAAACAGTATGCCAAGCAAAATGGGGTTTCACTACCTGATACAAAGTCTTACAGTGGAATGGCTTCTCCACTTGGCACTGATGGCAACAAGAAATGGTTTTTAGCACAATGAAGTTCATACATTCCCAATAGTATTAAGGGCGCAACAATATTGTCTTGTGCACTCCACCATATCTGACTGCCTCATGGGCGCTCATAATAATTCCTGGCCAGGCTGAGGGTCATGGAAATTCACCATAGAATCGCCGATCCACTTGTACAGTTCCCCATTCCATTGGAAAGTATTTGTTTGCATCTCGTTTAATGCTTTGATCACTTGGGGTGGGTTGTCGTCATACTTTCCACTAAGCATCTTGACATATATCACATTGCTGAAGTCCGCCATCACTGCAACAGTCAGCAATCGAGATAAACAGTCAGCGTTCTGATGCTTTGCTCCTGGCCAATGAAGGATCTCAAAATATATAACCTGCAGCTTAAGAGCCCATCGAGCCAAATGGCCTTCAGGTTCTTTGAGGTTCTGCAACCAGCTTAATGACGTGTGGTCTGTTATGACTTTAACTTTGCCCCATGCAGGTAGACTCTGAATTGCTTATATGCATAGATCACTGCTAAGAGTCTCGCTTGGTCACGGTATAATTAAGTTCATGGCTATTCAGGCTTTGGCATCAGTATGCCACTGGGTGCTCCTTCTCTTCATCATCTTTTTGTGACAAAACTGCCCCCACAGCAGAAAGAGATGCATCCATTTGCACAATAAATTCCTTTTTAAAATTTGGGTAGCGTAACATGGGCGCGCTAATTAGTGCCGTTCAAAGTGTATCAAAGGTGAATTGGTACAAACCTGTCCATTCAAAGATGGCATCCTTCTTTAGCAGCTCAAACAGCAGACCTCTGATGCAACTGAAATTGGGTATGAAGCGTCAGTAATAACCCACCGTCCCCAAAAACACCTGAATGTCCCGCTTACTAGATGGCTTAGTCATCTTCTGAATAGCTTCCACCTTGGATGGTTGGGGTCTCAGCCCAGTCGCATCAACCAAAAAACTGAGGTACTCTAACTGATCCCTGAAGAAGTGACATTTCCTGGTCTTGATCTTGATATTGGCCCCAGCCAGTTGGCAAAATACCTCTTCCAAAAAGGTAAGGTGTTCAGTGAATGTGCGAGAGAAGACATTAATATCATCAAGGTACATGAGCACAAATGACAGCTTCAGATCACCCAGAATGGTGTCCACTGCTTGTTGGAATGTAGCCATGGCATTACATAGCCCTTGTAGCATACTAATTGGTTGGAAAAGCCCTTTGGATGTGATTACAACGCATTTTTCTTGTTCCACTGAGGGCAACTCAATTTGCCAATAACCAGATACAAAATCCATTGCTGAGAAATAGCGAGCTCCACCCAACTGATCCAGCGCATCATCAATCCGCAGAAGAGGGTATGAGTCCTTCTTGGTGATACTATTAAGCTTCCAGTAGCTGATTACTACGCGGTTAGTACCATCCTTCTTCTTAACAAATAAGACAGGTGAAGCCCACGGACTCTTAGATGGTTTGAGCATTCCCTGCACTAACAGCTGGTCAATCTCCGCATTGATGACTTCTTCATCTGCCCTTGATTGGTGGATTGGCCGAGACCTAATGGGGGGATGATCCCCAGTGTCCAGCCAATGAACAACCCCCCAAGCGCACCCTAAATCGTGATCATCAACAGCAAAGATCTCTTTGTATTTTTGAAATAAGGATTCCACTTGATCTCTTTGGTCTTCCGTTAGCCCCAAAAATTTGCGCGGTACAACTGCCACTATGCCGGGCTGTGTTTCAATGGGCAGGCAAAATTCATCCAATGAACTGAACTCATGAACCTGGAGGACCTCTTCAACTGGGATGAAATGTAAGTACACCACTATTTGGCGTCAGAAGATTTTCATTGGTTTATTCTGAAGATTTGCTACTAAGACTTTGATCTCCCCAAGTCCCATAAGTATAATGACTTAGGCCACATGGGGCTCGAGCTGTAATTGCTGATAAGGCCAAATGCCCTCCCCATAAAGCCCAGCAGGCACTTCCTTTTCTAACTCAGTGTTTATGATTACTTGGTGTCCAGAGGGGATAGATATAGGTCCCGCAGCTCTATGTGGTATCCCTTAATATTAATAAATTTGATGGGGAGGTCCCATGTTTTGCGCTTAAGTTGATGATAGCAAACCAAAACCACTCCATCACCATATACAAGGATAATGTGATTCATATGCACTGGATCTTTTGGCATTCCGCTATAATAAAGTAGATTGGGATCCGCTGCCCCAGAATTTCAAATGTCTATGCGGTCATATCAACAACAACCCCAAAGTGGCTCATAAAAGCAGTTCCAATTAAAAGGTCATAGTTATTGTTTGTTAGCACTATGACTGGGGCTACAATGACAATTGACCCGAATTGCAAAGGTAGTGTGCTGTACGCTCCTTCAGAGACCATGCTTTCCGCGCCTGCAGTCCCATACACCATATGATGTTCCACGTCAGGCTTTTTGCCAGCCTTGCCACCAACTTTGTGGACACTATGTTGATTTAGGCACCTGTATCAATTATTGCACAAACTTGGTTTTTTGATACAACAATGTCACAGTAAGTACACTCAGAATAAGATGCATTCTGATTGTTTATAACATGGACATTTAACGCATCACTTTTTCCAAGGAAGCTCATAATGCCCTCCACAACTTTAGGGTATTCTTTAACAATAGCTTTCACAGGGGAGAAAACTTTTCTTTCCACTCAACATCACTTTTGAGCAAATTTATTAAAAAGCATCAATTAAATTTTCCATTGTCACCTCCACCAATTCAGTTTTCATTTTATGTCAGCGGATCTGCCACCTGCTGCCCCAGCGTGGGGCAGCAGCGCTCCACCCGCTAGCGTTTTCCGCCCTGCAGGCAAACGCATGTGAACTGGCTCATCCAGTCCGCCTAATGCATCAGGCCAATTTGTCCCTCCAAGGGACTTATCATCACACTTAGCGCAAGTCCATCCAACCCGCCCCCACCAACTTTCCCTACCCAGATCCAATATTCGCTTTTGCCTCTGAGTCAAATATTGGTGTCTCTTCCCATATGCCAACAAAGCAATAATTGAGCTGGAAACATCCACATTTTCACCAGCGGGATTCATTGACTTCCTTCCTTATAAGGGCTATTTTGATATTGGTTTTCCCACTGAAGAGGACGCAGCTGCTGCAGCAACTACGCCCTTAATATATAAAAACACTCCTATTACCACAACCCGTACACGCCTCCCCAGTGACACCACAATGGTGGTGACCTTTACAAACCTTCCTTCACACCTTCCGCCGCAAACACTCTATGAAGAACTAATGATGGGGCTGTCCAAATATGGTACAAACCCCATCCTCCACTTCCTGGTCCCAAGCGGAGCTGAGAGGTTAGCAGCACCACAAACAATGGCCACCATATCCCCCTCACCAGCCAACCGTAGCCCATAACATCCCCCTACATGCCCATATCCCATCTGCACATATCACTTCTTTTGGACTCATGTTTACAACAGCCGCACCGTTTGTCCCCTCTGCCATGAGTTGGATCATTCCAAAAAAAACTGTAGCTACAATTCAAAACAAGCGGAATCCGCCAAGCCCACACATGAGGCCGCACAACCAGCGTTTGAGTGGGGATTTTGGCTGCCCCCACATCCTCCAGCTAAACGCTCAAAAATCAACAAAACCTTTGCAACCAAAGCCCAAGCCTGCTTAATTTCTAACAATATACTCAATCAGGAGCAGGTTTGGACCCATATTTCGTCCAACATTTTAACGCCCCAAAACTTACCCAACCAAAACCTCATCCCTCCGAATCAATCACACTCAATCAAAATCCCTGGGACCTATTGGATGAAATAACTGAATCTGGGGAAATTGTACCACCTCCTGACTTTCCAATTACTTTGGAACCATATATACCTTCAGATTTCGATGCCCCATTCCCTCCTAAGGAATTTGTCCCCAAACCCACCGCTACCCCATTCTTGAGTGACCATCAACTTGCTGAAGCTGCTGTGGCCTCTCCTGATAGCCGCCATCTCCGTGAAGCCATGGCACAATGTGTTGCTCAATTTGAAGAGAAACTAATACAATCTTTTACCCTGCCGCTTTCCCTGAGGTTGCAAAGGTGTAATTTAAACAATTAAGGGAAACCGCCACCTCTGCTGTCAAGCAAGTTGTTGCACTGGCAGAATTTTCCTCCACCACGCACATCACCAGAGCCAATATAACTAAATTTTCCCAGCTTACCGATGCACACATTCAAGCAGAACACCATGTTGCCAAATTCCTGGAGGCTGTGCTCCAGGCCCAGCTTGTTGACAAAAAAGTTAACCCTTTTCCATTTTTCCTCAACCCGCATCCTGTGGATGCCCCAACCTCTTTGCTCTCAGCTTTAATCTGTCTCTTCATTAGTGAAGAAGAAATTGATAATCTGTCTGATACCCCCTCCCCCTCACCCTCTGCCATGGTGGGTTAAGCGGTTCACAACTGCTACACCTGGTTGGCTAGGTTTTCCTTTTTATTTTGGTGTTTTGCCACTCATTTTAGGGCGTTTGGTTTGTGTTTTGGTCATTTTTTGCATTGGTACTGTCCATCCCCTGGTCGGCTTACCTCAAATAAATTTACAGCTTTCACAGGGAGGGCCACATTCACCCCTTTAAGAGAAGCGCATCATCATATGGGTCTGGTTTATCAGTAGAAAGATGATTAAACATTTGACAGGCAGTCTTTGGTTGCTCAGGGGCCTGCTTCCACCATGTCCATAAATTGCGCTTGTGTCAGCACAATCACCCCTCTAACCGAATGCTAGATATAGAAAAGCATCGTCATACTGGGGCACTTCCACTGGGTGTACTGGGATAGGTTCAGGTGGGACATTTTGAGTTAGCATAGTGGAGTAGAGAGTCCCATCTCTACTCCACTTTAACTTTTCCCTGATTGTACTGTCCCTGTGGTAGGGAATGAGCCTGGCGATGAAGACAACTTCTGGACAAGTTCCCAGAACGACCACACAAGAAAAAATTGTTCCTGTAAGATCTGCGTCCATGATTTTTGTGAAATGGGCCATCCCAAAAGTTAGGCTGGGTTCAAGCAGTGTAAACAGACCTTTCCCAATAGTTGAACTGCTGGCAGCAATTCCATTTAAGATGAGGCGTGTGGTGATAATAAGTCTGGGGGTTACCAAATGGATGCTGAACTGAAAGAGATAACTTTATTGAATAAGAAGGTCCAGCAACGGAGAGCATATGGTTCTGCTCTATTTTGGGTGGAGGGAAGGTAGCAGATAACTGGCGCAAGATCTAAATGAGTTTAAGCAAATGAATACCAACTTTTAAATATGAAGCCATGATATTGAAAAGCTCACAGTATGGTTTCACAGCTGAGGTCAATGCTATGCATACATATGATTTGGCTAAAGTTCCTGCTCCAATTAACACATGGGCTGTCGCGATTCTGATATGACTGGATGATAAGACCTAAGTCGTTATAGCAGAATAGGTAGGATCTGCCAAGTTCAATATGAGTAATTATTATTGAGCGCCTTGAGATGAGGCAATATTGGGCTATGGGGAAATCGCCTCAAATTAAGCGATCATGAAATTAATGAATGAAGAGTTTGATGTAGCCAATAAGATATGGTGAATTAAATTACTAAGCCATATGAGTCATAGCATCTGAAGTCACTACAATATAGGCGATACGAGATGATCAAAGGAGGTTGTTGTTAAGTAAGTTGAGAACCAGCGGAATAAGAAGAATCCGCTGTATTAAGTATATTGAATAAAGAAGTTGTGGGAGCAAGTGCTCCATGTTTATTTGATAAGAGTTTATTCTGTTGTTTTGAGGGCAACGATCATCATATCGTTGCCCTGATTGCTCAGTGGGTCAAACCTTGTGCAAAATCCGCTGGCGTATCTATGGAAAACCGCCAATTTTCCACAGTGGAGCTCACTACAGGGGGCCCATTGATCAAATGTATATGATAAGATCTCAGTTGCCAGCTATGTCGCATCAATGTCACATTGATAAAGAGTTTACTCATCACTCTGGGTCAGTTGTCTATGTGGAACTGAAAGTGACTTTGGACACTGTACTGAAAAAACAAGATGAGCTGCTCCAGGAGGTTTGCTGTAACAAGCTGACCCCATTTGATCGAGAAGGGAATATTCCTGGGTTCTTTAAGTAATTTGAAATTGCAACTGAAGGTGTCTCAGATTGATGAAAAGTAAATCTGTTGATTTCTACCTTGGATATTGGAAGTGCTGATCAAGTCGTCTGTTACCTTTCCAGCAGTTCTATTACATACCAAGAAGCCAAAGAGACGGTGCTGTGGTTGTTCAGTGGACCTGAAAAATTGTCCCAGCGGAAGGCTGAATTTTTGACCATCAAGTTTCAACGGAATGAGACCCTAATCGCGTTTGCTGAGAAATTTACAGCGGAAGCTCACGTGCTAATTGGGCTGGAATTTTATCCAAATCAGACGTATGTATTGCGATGACTTCTGCTGTAAATCCATACATGAGTTACATAACGTTATGGCCTCACTGTTAGATGAAGATGTACCATTGCTTAAAATTGTTCAGTTTATGCACAGTATATCTGCCAACTTCCCTCCACCTAATACCGATCAGATTCATCCTGGTATAACTGCCAAATCATCTTACTTGGGGAAATCTTCTGGTCCAGTTCACATTCCACCAAGCTACCCGCAGCAGTTTAACGTCCACCCCATACCTGCTTATGGTCACTGGCCCAATTATTACCCTACCCCTGTTTTCACTTATCACGTCCAGCCCAACTCTTGATGTGGTTTGTTTCACATTAATTGGGGATTTGGGCCCTATGGGGTCAGCTGTTTCAAATACAGTCAACAAGGTCACATGGACCGGTGGTGCCCCAATCAACAGGTCTCTTGTGTACAGTCAGAACAGTACTGCCAGGGAAAAGTCAGAGTGGAGTAGAGAAGGGACTCTCTACCTCCGCTATATCAAACCCAAACGTCCCACCTAAACCCACTTTAGATAATTCAGGGGAAGCTCCCTTGGCCAATGCGTCAATATTATATCAGCAGCCAGTTGGAGGGGTGAATATTTTGACACAGTGCAGTCTGCAGCTATGGCGGAAGAGGGGTCCCAGTTGCAAGTTGAGCCATATGCTTGCCAAATGTTTAACCAGGTCTCACCTGAAAAGTTAAACCCCTCCTCTGATGCACCTTTCTTGAAAGCGGTAAGCGTCGCTCTTCCAGTCAACATTAATATCAAACAATACCCCAGGATTGGTGAGGGAATTTTGGGTTTTCTTAGAAACAGAAATGCCATGAATGTTCATGTTATAAACAGTCAAAATGCATCCTACTCCAAATGTACTTACTGTGACCTGGTTGTAGTTAAAACCTGAGTCTGTGCTATCATAGATACTGGTGCCCTCATCAAAATAGTCTCCACAAAGTTGGTGGCCAGGTTGTCATTAAAACCGGACGTGGACCATTGGGTGGTATATGGGACTTCTGGAGCGGATAACACAATCTCTGAGGGAGTGTATAGTTCACTTCCATTGTGGTTTGGTTCTATTGTTGTGGTGGCCCCAGCTATAGTGTTACCGGATAGCAATTATGATCTGCTGATTGGAACCGCCTTCTTGCGATACTATGGGACTGTTATTGATATGACAGATGAGACTTTTAAAATATTGGGTCAGCTAATCCCAATTCACTTCACCTCTAGAGGAGTGCCAAATAGTCCAGTGCATATGGGGAATATTAATCTAGCTTACAGTGATGGAGTAATCCCAGTACACTACCATCGGTTAAAGGGCAAAACCTGAGCCCTTCCTCAATAGATTTATGAATATCAAGGGTTGCCGCTCAGAGCGGCTGGGTCTATATCTATTCCATCTTGGCATCAAGTTATATTGAACACTGAGTTGGTGGTTGAGATTCCAGATGGACTCTACGGGGAGGTTATTGGGTCATATCAGCAGTCATGGTTTGAGCCCCACATGGCCCCAGGCATTCTGTTATTATGGCAAGGGGGAATCAAAGTTTTACTTGCAAATCTACAAATGGTACCACTGCAAATCCGCCGCCACCAAATAGTGGCATACTTTCACTTAATCCCCATTGAGGAGGTTCTTTCAGTTCATGAATTTGGGTCAGTAGAGGAATTTGGTCTGCATTTTGACCCCCCATTCAATGTAATGACCCCTTGTATCCCACAACGAGTTAATGGGGCTGTCAGAACCACAGAAGGATAGGGCAATCTCTTTATTTTCAAAATATAAAGAGATTTTTGCTGTTGATGACCATGATTTAGGATGCGCGCAGGAGGTGAAACATAGGCTAGACACTGGAGATCATCCTCCCATCAGGTCAAGGCTGATCCGCTGATCACAGGTGGCAGAAGAAGTAGTAACCAAGGAAATTGACAAACTATTAGTGCAAGGGATGCTTGAACCATACAAGAGTCTGTGGGCTTTACCTGTTCTGATTGTTAAAAAGAAGGATGGCACCAACCGCATAGTAATAGACTACCAAAAGCTCAACAGCATCACCAAAAAGGACTCCTATCCCTTACCATGGATAGATAACACTTTGGATTGGTTAGGAGGAGCTCAGTTCTTATCAGCTATGGACCTGATCTCGGGCTACTGGCAAATCGAGTTGTCATTGGCAGAGCAGTAAAAGTGCGCTGTAATTACTTCCAAAGGTCTATTTCAACCAACTCAAATGCCGCAAGGGCTGTGTAATGCCCCAGCTACGTTTCAACGAGCAATGGATACTATCCTGGGGACCTAAAACTGTCATGTGTCCTTGTATACCTTGATGACTTTAATGTTTTCTCCCAAACCTTCTCTGAACACCTTGGTCATCTAGAAGCTGTATTCCATTGGCTCACTGAGGCCAATATAAAAATCAAACCATTGAAATGCCACTTCTTTAAGGACCAGCTGGAGTACCTGGGTTTTGTGGTTGATGCTATAGGGCTGAGACATCAACCAGCTAAAGTGGAAGCTATTCAAAAAATGACTCCACCCAACAGCAAGCGGGATATACAGGTCTTTTTGGGAATGGTCAGATATTACTGGCGCTTCATCCCTAACTTCAGCTGTATTGGGGGCCCACTATTAGAGTTATTAAGGAAAGACACCATTTTTGAATGGATGGAACGGCAGCAACGCGCTTTTGATATGCTTTGAATGGCACTGAGCAGCGCGCCATTGGTACGCTATCCTAACTTTGAAAAGGAGTTCATTATTCAGACATAATCATTCCTATCCATCGTGGGGGAAGTCCTATCCCAAAAAGATGAGGAAGGAGAGGAGCACACCATAGCATATTACAGTCATAGCCTGAACATCCATGAGCATAATTCTACTGTGCCTGAGTGGGAGTGCTTAGTGGTGATCTACGCCTATAAGCAATTATGGGTGTATTTGCATGAGGTGAAATTCAAAGTTGTAACAGATCATGCCTCACTACGCTGGTTACAAAATCTGAAAGAACCAGAAGGGTGTCTGTCCCGATGGGCTCTTAGATTGCAGGCATACAATTTTTTAATTCTTCATCAGCCTGGAGCAAAATACCAAAATGGTGATTGTTTATTAAGATTGCCAACATGTGCAGTTATGGCAGATGTAAGCATATAATGTTTGACAAAATGATCTTCAGAAAGTATGACAATGGACTGCATTAAGTGATCAAAGCGTTGAATGAAATGAGAGTGAGTACCTTCCAACGGAATAAAAACTGTACAAGTGGATCGGCGATTCTATGGTGAATTTCCATGACCCTCAGCCTGGCCAGGAATTATTATGATCGCCCACAAGGCAGTCAGATATGGTGGAGTGCACAAGACAATGGAGTTGTTGCGCCCTTAATACTATTGGGAATGTATGAACTTCAATGTGCTAAAAACCATTTCTTGTTGCCATCAGTGCCAAGTGGAGAAGCCATTCCACTGTAAGACTTTGTATCAGGTAGTGAAACCCCATTTTGCTTGGCATACTGTTTCCCTGGATGTCATTGGTCCCTTGCCAACAGGAGCTAACTGGTGTAAGTACATTCTTGTGGCTATTGACCACTTGACCCGGTGGGTCAAAGCAAGGGCAATATGAGATCTGGGGGCAGTTAAATTGGCCAAGTTTGTGATGGAGTGTCTTATTCAGCGACATGGATGTCCTCAGTTTATTCTCACTGACAACGGAACTAACTTCACCTTGCACATCCTCTCCAAACTAAATGAGCATATGGGTATTCTCAGGGTTCTAATGACACCATACCACCCCAAATCTAATGGAATGGTCGAACAAGTGAATGGGACTCTGGTGAGTATCCCACAAAATTAGTAATGGATTGACCATCTGCTTGGACCTCCCTTCTTTCCATTGCCATGTTCTCCTATAACATCAGTTACCATTCCTCCATGGGGAAGAGTCCCTTCCAACTACTATACAGCTGACAGCCAGCTCTTCCGGTGTTACTTTGCTCATGTGTGGAAGACACCAGCAGAATGGAACCCCACCACTATTTGACTAACCTTTCAAACATTCTAATCAAATTTGCAGACTGAAGCATATTCCTTCAGCTTAGCCAAGAAGATCAGGAATCAGGCTGCCAATCAGGTATGTTATAGTGGGTTGGCGCAGTTCAAGGAAGGTGATATGGTTCTTTTCCATGACCAACATGGGTTTGGCCAGAAACACAAGTTGGCCAGCATCTGGATTGGTCCGTTCAAAGTCATTGAGAAAACTGGGGTTGATGCATATACTATCAAGGACCCTGCTAGCAGTCGGATCATCAACCAAGTGCATGCAAAGTTCCTCTGAGTGTATAAGTGACAGGAGCCTTATCGTCCAGTCAGAGGGGGTAATGTCACGATTCTGATATGACTGGATAATAAGACCTAAGTCATTATAGCGGAATGGGTAGGATCCGCTGAGTTCAATATGAGTAATCATTATTTGAGCGCCTTGAGATGAGGCGATATTGGGTTGTAGGGAAATCGCCTCAAATTAGGCAATCGTGAAATTAACAAATGAAGAATTGATGGAGCCAATAAGATATGGCGAATTAAATTATTAAGCCATATGAGTCATAGCATCCAAAGTTGCTACGTTATAGGTGATATGAGATGATCAAAAGAGGTTATTTAGTAAGTTGAGAGCCAGTAGAATAAGAAGAATTCGCGTTATTAAGTATATTGAATAAAGAAGTTGTGGGAGCAAGTGCTCCTTGTTTATTTGATAAAAGTTTGCTCTGTTTTTTGAAGCCAACGATTGTCATATTGTTGGCCCTTATTGCTCAGTGGTTCAAACCCCGTGTAAAATACGTTGGCGTATCTAAGGAAAACCGCCAATTTTATAAACATGGGCTTCCACTATAAAGCAATCAGCAAATGTGGTGAGGGTCTCTTTATGCTGAAACCCAATGGCTAAGAAGTCAGTCTTATGCTGTGCCATTTTCATAGGTCCTCCAAATAACCACAACACATTATCTTTCACTTTTTGGTAGGTAGCAGTACTGGTGGGAAGATAGAAAACAACTTGGTCAGCACTTTCAACATCCAAATTGGATATTAATAATTTGGCTTTACGCCGATCTGAAGCTCCTTCCACTGCAAACTCAAATTGCTTAGAAATTTCATGGATGTTACCATTGTGAACAAACAGGGGCAGCTTATTGATATGAACCTCCTGTAGAAACTCCTTCTTCCACTGGAGCACAGCGTCCAAGGCAAGCTTGAGTTCCACATATTCAATGGTTGCAGCGTCTCAAAAAGACTCCTTGCCAGAGCAAGCCTGATAGAACATGGCCAGTGACTGAGGAAGGTTGTTGGTTTTGTGATTGACCAATGGTCCCCCTGTAGTGAACACCACTGTTATAAAATTGGCGGTATTTGAGAGTTACGATGAAGGATTTTGCACAGGGTTTGATTCATCAAGCAATTGAGACCAACAATATGTTAATCGTTGTCCTCAACACAACAGAATAAACTTTTAAAGAAATAAATATGGAGCACTCGTTCCCTCAACTCTCTTTTATTTTAATATATTCAATACAGCGAATTCTCACTGTTATACTCACTCTAAAACTATTAATAACTAACTTCCTTGATCATCTTGTCTCATCTATATTGTAGCAAATTCAGTTTCCACGCTTTTAGTACTAGATGGTCAGTTTCTACGCTTTCATGGCTTAGTAATCTTATTTGACATATCTCATTGGTTCCATTGATTCTTCATTTGTCAATTTCATGATCGCCTAATTTAAGGCGATTTCCCAAAAATCCAATATTGCCTCACCCAGAGGCGCTTGAATATTCATTATTCCTATCAAAATCAGCAGATCCTATCTGTTTCACCATCACAACTTAGGGCTTATTGTCCAGACATACAGAATCACGACATGCACTCTAGTGAGTATTATAAACGTTTTCCATCTATAAAGAGGTATATAGAATATTAACTTTGCCAAAAAACGTTGAGCATTCTATTATACAAAAAAATATTCCATCTGCTCTAAATTTTTTTAAAATCTATTATAATTTACACAAGGTGAAGATGCCCCAGTGGTAGTTCCAGGGCTTAATGACCTTTTCCTCTAAAGTTTAATCCTGGTAGATAGACTTGTAAAGGGCGTCAATGTCCATGTTGAATTTGCGCAAAAATACTCCAAATTGAGATAGACAATAAAGAATATGGTCTATGGTGTTCCTAGTTATCATAGCTCTGAACATTGAGGTTTTCCAGGTTTATCTGCCCTTCCCATTAATACACTTTCCCCATTGTTTCAGTATCATCCACAAGTCGGCCCACCTTAATTAGATATTAAATCACACAATTGCAGGCCATACTGGTAATTCATAACAGCGAATCTTTGATACCTTTGTTGGGATTTTACCGATTTATTTTTCTTCCAATATTTCCCAAAGTTAGTACATATTTAATTGGACATGGATGCCAGTTTAATTATCTATTTTCATTATTTTTAGACTTACAAGTGGAAATCTCCAAATTGTCATTTTTATAGAATTAATCAAGGGATCTGTAGCAAAAGTTTTTTGCAGCTATGCACACAGGTCAACAATTGGCTGGTTTAACTTCTCAGCTTACTGTATAGAAACCTATGCAGTAAGATAAACTAATTTTTGTTAAATTAATTTACGCCAAAGAATTCCTTGATCTTTTTCCAATCTCCTTGTGTAGAAAATCTACGCCTTAGGAGATAAAAAACTTTTACTGTATAATGATAGGGAGTAAGAAGTATTTTATAAGCAGCAAGTTGTTAGTATATAAAGTACCCAGTACAATAATAATTATGATGAGTGATAAGCAAGTACCACTTGTGAGGGTGGAAGTTAATTAGAAATGTAGGTGGTGATATCACAGTCCAGGATTAGAGTTGGGGTAGATCAGGATAATCATTGAGGGATGGATTGAGATTAGTAATGGTAACACAGTTAATTGGTTTCCATTATATGCTATTAAGAAGCCAATGGAGTAATGTATAAGCTGACATATGGTTGTTAATGGGATGACAAGAGGAGTTAATCGCTTGATACAACCTCAGGCTTAATATCAAGATTATAAGTTGGTTTGCCATTCTTCCCTGTCCTATTGGCCAGTGTAGCACTAATAGGGTGATTTATCTGGGATTTAATTGGTCATAAACTTGAATTTATTATGGGAATTCACTCAGTGCTTTGAAATATAACATTAGATGATTCTGTGTTTTAGTCAATAAACCATCAATCAGAAAATTATATATAAATTAATTGTAAAAATTTGTGAAATTACAAAGTTGAAGTTTCTTTATAAACTAGTTCAAAAATTCAACAGGATAAATCATGGTTAATTTGATGAGCAGACTTTTCAAAAGGTATCAGACTGAGTTGCCAATAACTAAAATACCAAAATTCTTATTGCAATTGCTGTAACATTTGATCAATTTGATTAAAGTTCTGGCAAATACCATGTCTAATGCTACAGGTCAATGAATAAAATAGTGTAATTTTCTGGCAATTAATGCTAAAAATTTTCTAATATTTGGGCATTAAATTGACATAGGTCAAATATATATATTTATAATATCCCAATAAACCCTTTATTGTCATTACTAGTTTTTTATAGTAAATTACTATTTTGATGATTATGTTTTAAATGACCTGTGCCAGCTTAGATAAACCCTGTCTTCAACAGAAAGCAAATTTATTTTTATAAATAAATAAATTCCTCACGAATCTGTGTAGCTGTTGCATTCTAGTAGCCCCTTGTGTTACAGATGAGGCTGCAAGAACACCAGAAGATCATTCTTTGACCTTGAGAATGGACAAAGTCCAATATCAAACTGGCGGAATTGTGGGCAACTTACCCATCACGTGTGTAATTGGACAGCCCCTTTTTATATATTCAGTTAACCCAAGAAATTTGTCAAGCGCTCAGGATGACGTCATGTAGAATAATTTGATTCCTGGCACTCAATAAGATTTTAGTGATGATGAAGCTGCCAAAATTGGCTATAAATTTTGACCCCCTTCTATACATTCAAGTGTGATATTTTGCAATCATCCAATGACAACACAATGACCTAACCAAATTACCTGATAGAAACAACTGAGCCTCCCATTTAAATATTACAAAAAACAAGCAGCCAATGTCATAAATCATGTGGAAACCTGATGTGAGGTGCATCAAAGTGACGCCATCAAATGAACTGGATGGTGTTTACATATTACTAAATCTAGTAGCAAAGCAATAGCTGAGATGAGGCTAAACCCACAAATTAGAAGCAAAGATTAAAGAACGGGCCCCTGGACATCCAGGTTCAGGAGTAATCACCACGTGAAGGAGCTCTCAGATACAAGATTTAAAACAAATAGATGAAGCAATAAAAAAATCAGACGCCACCTCACTAAGGGGATACTGAAACCTCCATAATTGCTACCCTAAATCACAATTTACTTTCAATTTACATTTATTTTTATATCTTAAATTTTCACCAATATAAAAATAATTTACTTTTACTTTAATATGTATGCTTCCTACAGAACCTAAGTTTATCCTTTTTGTTTCACTTATATCAGGTTAAATGATCCAATCACTAGTAACCAGTATAGAATTATCAATTAAGAAGATTATAGTAACCAGTTTGAGGTCTGCTCTGCTTAAACAGAACACTCAATTAGTAATTACCTTAGGGCTGAGCTGTCCAGGGAGAGGTTGTATTGGATTCCATTGTGTTCTGAGGGCCAACATAAAGAAAACAAGTCATAGAGTTTCAACAAGAGTTTCATCATGGGCGCGAGCAGTTCAACTAAGAGATTGATGCTACATTGGGTAGCATCAGTAGAGAATTTGTTCAATGAGGAATATCATGACCTTCCTGACAGTTAAGTGGTGCCTAATCTGTTCGGAAAAGATCCACTGAGTAGCTAGTTGGTCTCACAAGTTAAGCAAGCTGAGGTTGGCAAGCTGACTGTGGTGCTCACTACAGGGTGGCATCATCAGGACAGAGCGAATATCATGAGATTCATCGTGAGCAGTTCAACGATGAAGTGGATATAGAAGTTTATCACAGAGAGGATTACTCTGAACTCTTATAAGGGAGGTGGATCTAATCGTTTAAGACTTCATATCATTGAACTATAAATTTCTGATCTACATAACCAGCTTGAGCGTGTCAAGGTGACCACAAGAAGAGCACAAATTTCTTACACTCTAATTGTGAGAGGACCTTCACTCATAGTGAAGTTTAAATCTTAAGTTAAGTATTTTCAGATCAAATTTTAATTCTATAAGAAAGAGAATGGAGAAAATTTATGCACGCTGAAAAAGTATGGAGAGCGCTTACAACAGCACGACAACATGCTGTTTAATATGGATATAGGTATAGATGAGTCAAAGTCTCAATTGCATACTGTACTAGAACCTAAGTCAACTTGAACAAATGCTCAGTTAGAGGCACTGGTGTTGGCCATTCAACTGGCTGCCACGCAACTTCCCATTATGTGTGCTGACCCCATTAGAGAAGACCCTAACTTCAACCTTACTTTAAATTAATGTACACATCTAGAGAGGATACAATAGCTGTTTTCATCCAATTATACAAGAACAGTATTGATGGCACTATAGACTACCAATAGGATCGCCACGTGCAAGGATGTATGAGTCATAAGGCTCAAGAGATCCTTAGTGTGAGCCTATAACCTGGACTAACTTGAGCCAAAGTAAATAGCATCCTCCTCTCAGAGTTTGATTTAAACAAGATGACCAAAGCATGAAACAGGAATTCCTGCTTATGAAGATGGGCATGAATGAGTTGGTAGCAAACTACGCCTCTTGCTACTATCTCAAAGATCAAAGTTATGGACAACAGGAACTATAAGTTTACCTTAGCATATGCCGCTCTTATGAGTTCATTGAAATTCATCCCGTCTTGAAGATGCATTTGACTATTGCAGTAATGAGCACGATGTCCCTAAAGGCTATTAAAGAAGCTTTACTTGACATATAAGGGACATACAGAATGGAGAATAACGCAATGAGAACACCCCCTTGATGAATTATCAAGGCAGTCTACGTCACTAACTACAATGGTGATAAACTAAAGGATAAGAATCCCAAACAGCCAGAATGCCTGCCTCGTTGAGAACTGACCTGCATTAAGTGCCATCAGCCTGGGCACTTCTACTGATATTGTCCACTAATTGCTGCCAAAAAAAAGGACACCCCTTCCAAAGAAGGTACAAAATCGCCATAAACTGGGTGGATTTGCATACTGAGGGTATAGATGATCACAAATATGAGGTTTCAGCCAGTGAATGGTATCACGTGTTAGGGGCACCTAGCGCGGTGGCTATGCCTGCTAGGTTAATAGTCAATGGAATTGATGGGATTAAATCAAGCAAAACTTACCTGGCTCAAGAAAGCCAACATACCCAGATCATCAACTCAATTGGATAAGGAGAGAAGCTAGTGATAGCTACTTTTAAGAGCTTAAAATTGTATATAGAGAAGATATTGTTAAGACCACAACAAGAGCTGACGCTCTAAAACGGTTTAAAGAATCTGCGACTAATGTTCTGACCACTGGAAACCCTTTCTGCAAGAGTGTGATAAAAGGGCAAGTGGTGATCCAGAAGGTGCGCATCTTGGCTGTGCTGGACACTGGAGCTTCATGCAACATAATATATTCTAAGCTCATGAATTGGCTGAAGTTTATGCTTGTATGACTATAATATGAAGTACCAAACCACCAGACTCAACGTTACCCGCACTTTGGGAGCCTGCTCAGAATTACTTTTACACTTTGGATGCATGGACCTAATAGCACCAGCAGTGGTTTGGATAACAACCACTACATCTTTCTTATTTTGAGCAATTCTCCTTTAGTTTTTACCGAATCTCAACTTCACAACCAGCACCATGAGTATCATAAGTTATCAGCTTATGGTGGTTAAGGATGAGGACATTAAATCATGGGAGCAATGGATTTGTTTATTAGAGATGGATCAATTGGTTTACCCCATTCACTCCACCCTTAAGAGAAGGTTTTAAGCAATCACCCTCCATGGTTATCGTGGAAGAAGGTCTTCTGCTGAACGCTGGTGAAACTATGGAGATCTGACAAGGGGCTCAACTCCAGATGCCACTGACATTCATTGTGAAGATTCTGTTAAAGACTATCTTGGAAGTTTACAGTCACAACGATATTTACAAATAAGAACCATGATTTTTACCTGAACTTTATGAAACTAACTACTTGGGAGAGTTGATCATCATCCTAGGATTATTCAAACTCAACCTATAAGAGTCAAGAAAGGTCAGATTGTTGCACAGTCCTGATTGACCACTTGCATTGATATTGAGTCAGTACAAGCCATAGAAAAGTTTGAGCTCAGGTTTGGGGATGTAACCCTAAATGACAAAAGGAACTGGACAAGCTATTGGACGAATTTAAAGACATCTTTAGCACCTATCTAATGGCTATGGACTCTGCAATGGTGATATCCATAAAATGGATACTGGGCCTGCTATACCATTTAAGTCCAAGTTCTACCACCGCTCAAAAGCGAAGATGCTGTTATCACTCAAGAACTGAATCAGTTATCTAAAGCAGGACTAAACAGAGCATCAAAGAGTTCCTGGGCTTCGCCCTTACTGCTAGTAATTAAAAAGAATGGGGCTCATCACATAGTCATGGGGTATTACCACTTGAAAAAAAACAGACTCTTACCTGATCTTATGCATAGATGACATTTTGAAACGCCTGGAAAGATCAGAATAATTCTTAGTGATGGATCTACCCAGAGGATACTAGAAGATATAGATTTCACTGGAGGACCAGGAGAATTGCCCCTGAACAAAGATAAGGGGGTTTTCAAGCAAACAAGGATGACGCAGGGGCTCTGCAACGCCCCTGCATCCTTCTAGCGCACATTGAATCACAAGATTGGTGATCAAATTTTTCAGTGTGTTTATTTAACTAGAAGATATTATCACGTTCAGCTGGACCTTCCAGGAGCATCTTCAGCACTTTCACAAAGTATTTACCCAGCTTTGAGCATAAACTTTGAAGTTAAATACAGCAAATGCACCTTCCTAAATAGACAAATGGAGTTTTTCAGACAAAATATTAGCCCTAGTGTAATCAAGCCCCAGGATGGGAAGGTCAAAGCAATTGTGCTAATGGAGCCACCTAAGAGCATGGGGGACATCCAAGTGTTCTTCAGTCCAATTAGATATTATTGGCAGTTCATCCCCCATTTTTGGGCTTGGCTGCACCCTTCACATACTTTCTGATGAATGAATCTAAGTTCAAGTGAGGCCTGGAACAAGAGCAGGAATTTGAGGAGTTAAAGGCAAGATTAGTAGAGGCGACAATATTGGCCTACCCAGATTTTAACAAGACTTTTTACCTATACAAAGAAGTGAGTGATGTTAAGCTTGGTGCAATACTGGCCTAACTGGATGAAAAGGGGTTACCACTCAAGAGAATCTAATTCTAAGGTGTTTAGCAAAGCTGAGAAGAACTACACTGTCACAGAGAAAGAGTGCCTTATGGTGAACTGAGAAGTTAAGCATTTATGACCTTACCTATACAGGGTACACTCCAAATTTATTATGGATTACACGTTGCTCCGCTGGTTGCAGAATATGAAGGATCCCAAGGGATGCCTTGCCAGTTAGGCAGTACTACTCCAGAGATATGATTTCAAGATTATCCACTTAGCAAGGGATTAACACCATAACGCTGATGGACTATCACAATTCGCAGTGTTCCACTTACAAGTGATAGAGTTTTATTGACTGTATGATGTTGTGATTTGGTCTACCACCCATTTTATTTTATATTATCTCTTATTTTATATTATTAAACCTAAGGTGGTTAGCCTGGCAGGTAAAACTGCTTCCACCCTAGTGCAATTTTTTGAGTTTGAAACCTGTACTGGCTAGAAAAATTCTTGGTGTGGTATATTTGTCTCAAGGTTGACCCACCTCAATTTTTTATATTAATCCTTTATTTTAGATTAAAATTTCAATTTCTCCAGCTTTGATTCCAATGTCAATCAGTTAAATCTGGTTATGACTGATTCCCTTGACGCCAATGTTAATTTGCTGAATTTTTGTTTATGTCAGAACACCTTAACTCCATGCCCACTTTTTTATATGTAGATAGAAAATTTAAAGAATTAACTTACTATCATTTTTCCTTATGTCACGACTAAGATATCTATCAAGGATCAATTTATTTTCACCCCACTGGCTATATACCCTGAATCATATACTATTGCTTTAAAAAGCTTTACAGCGTCTTAAATTAAATCCCAATTATTTATAATTATCATATTTTCTCCCTTGCTTCAAGCCATTGTAAAAACAACTGTTA
The DNA here is from genome assembly GCA_022478985.1 of Massospora cicadina. NCBI lineage: Eukaryota > Fungi > Entomophthoromycota > Entomophthoromycetes > Entomophthorales > Entomophthoraceae > Massospora > Massospora cicadina. Next base: position 30,261 of record JAKSZP010000041.1, on the reverse strand, counting down.
AGGTTTTATCCAAAAGTTCTAGGCCAATGGTTTCTACCATTTTCCAGAATAATGCACTGATGAGATACTTCATTGTAATTTATTATGATTGAAAAACAAATTTTGAGGAATCTTTTTCCTCACCTAGCATAAAAAGATGCATATTAAAAACCTTGACAATAAAATCTTTATCATTTTTTGTAAGTCTATAATCTTCATACTATTCCATTTATTATTATATAAAAAGTAACTGACCTGTGCAGTTGTATATCAACACCTAAGCGCGAATTTCAATTATTGTGCAGACTACAGGGGTCACTTTTTATACTCTGCCTTCCTCTATAGAAATATTGAATATGTCATATACTGATGACTGTTAGTGTGATCTGCCGTATATCCATTATGATTAATTAGACTTTGAAAGAGGCTCACCTTTTATAGCCTCATGGCTCTATTCACTGAAGATTTATTATAAAAATCAACAGACTTAAAGAATAAGGGTACTCTCATGACCCCATGCCACCTTGACAGGTCTGAGTTACTAACAAGAGAGGAAGTTTCTGCTATCAAGATATATTAAGAGTTAGGAATTTTACATATTCTGGTCCAATCAAAAACAATAAGTAAAGGCTTTGTTTCTATCTTAGTAAAGTCTATCTAGAACCAAGAAAGGGGTGACCAAAAATTTATGGTGGACTGGCACACTTTGCTAGCGTATTAAAGCAACTCCTCCAAGACCTTAAGCATGCTATATGTAAGTGTAGACAAGAGCATAGCCAATCCAATTCATTAAATTCTAACTCCAACAATTCTATGGAGAAAGTTGTGTCTAATTTGCCAACGTATTAAAAACTTTACCCCTAACATCTTCTCAGCTAGTCATGCCATGGTGGTCTCCTCTTCTGTTGGCTCTGACACTCAAGTTACTTTGGCACCTTCTCATCCCTTTACCTAGTTAACCTGCTCAAATTTGATAGGCATGGAAATATCTATACCTTCATATGTTGATTGGAAATTATGATGGGAAATACTAATGACCATACCAAACTAGCCACGCTGATGAATTTTTTGGACCCTTATAGTCAGGAATATTATTGCCAAAAATTATTGAATTTGGTATGCTTATCTTACCGGCAAAAAAGCATTATTATTGATAAGTTTGGTGGGGAAGAACATATGATAGGCCAGAAAACCGCTTTCTTATTTATTAACTTTAAACCCTCAAAGAAGTTTTTAGTCTTTGCTGATTGGTTTTCTATGAGTCTTAAGTATTGTATTGGGCTCAAGTTTTAAGTCATTATGATGCTCAAATTGCTTTTAGCCACACCTGTAAGCCTCGCCAAGAATTGTATAAGCCATGCTATCCGTGTTGAATTCTGATACTAAAATTACCAGGATAGTATAGTACCTTTAATGCTGCGCACTTTCTTTTAGCGCCTCTAATACTGAGCCTGCTAAATAACTTATGATTTATCATTTGACTGTGACTACAGACAATGTATTGTGAAGGTCTCCAGCATGGTAGAAAGGGGGATATTCTACATCCGCTTAAAGTTTGTAAATCCCAGTTATTGACCTAAACACAATGGAATGATGCCTTGTTGGTGAAACGTCCCCTATGAATATAACAACAAGTTCTTTACGCCTTCACTTCCACAGGTGAACAGTGAATCATTCAATTACTTGAGTCAAGCAGATATCCTTGACTCTAATACTTTTACCAGGCCAGAACTCACGCCAAGTGCACTTATGTTGAATTTAGCATGCTTAGCATATAAAGTTTGAGCAATCGTGGACAGTGGGGCACCCATATACATGGTTTATTTGATGCTAATGAAGAACTTGGGGACTGAACCCAATATGCCCACTGCAAAGAATATGGAACCATGGGACCTAATGCTATTACCTCACTAGGAGAGTATATCTCCTTACCGTTGGGGTTGTACTAGGGTTTTGTCTGCTCTGGACATCGTTTTACCTCATAATTATGTTGAGCTACTTATTGTTACCTCTCTCAAGAGGAAAAATGGCCGTAAAGACAACTTTGAGAACGATACTTTGGATGTAGGGGGACAACAGGTTCCATTGTATTATACCAAGGAAACCCTGATAATTGACACGGCCTTGTGGGCGTGGTTACCAAGTGCTCTGTTGACATAACTTATGTTGCTTTACCTTCGCTGGATAATTCTATGACGCGCGGGCCATACAGTTAAAGTGACTCTGTTGATTCTACAGTTTTCTTGTCAGGGCTTTACTATATACTAAGTGACATCATGTATACTGTGCCCTCTAGGCTGCCAGAGCTTAAAAAGTTTAATATCCTTACCAGCTTAATTCCACCTCTCACCCTTCCTTAATTGTGAATTTTAAGTCTATCAAAGATATTACTTCCGTTGATTATTATAAAGGTTGCCAATATGACTTAAATTTACCTCAGTATATTTTGTAGTCCAACGCAAATCCCCTCCATGCTGGAAGGAAGTGTACTATTGAGCTGGTCTGCCAAGCCATCATCAAAATGGATATTACTTTACAAAATTCTGATGGTTTGTATAATAAACTTCTTCTGACAATCCACATATCCTAAAAGTATCCGTTGCTGCCTCTGGTGCTATCTTTCTGTAAGTCCCAGGGAACGTCCCCTGTGTATTTATCAGGCTCTCTTCCTGTTTCCAAGTAAAAAGGTTCAAAAAAAGGGTGGCTGTACCCCTCGTTACCCAGGGTGACCTCGCCCACATGGTAGATGAGCGCTGGGTAACAGCTCTCTCTCTTCAGATCCCTTCCCCAGTGCCCTCACTCACCTCAGCCAAGCTTGTCTGCTGGATCAGGAAAATCTTCTTAAGATTGCTGAACTGAAGCCGATTGGTCTGAAAATAATTGGAAACAAGCCCAATGATTAGAATCTACATAGTCATAAAGGGATAAAGATTAATTCGTTAGCCATAATTGCTGACAGTTTTGATTCAGCCAACAGTGCAATTATCAGTTTTAACCCCCTCTCAAAATTGTCAGGGATAATCCCCAACATGCAGGTAATAGCATCGGACACCATCAGTGATGTTCAAAGCTCCCTTTTAGCAAATCAGGAGTTGTGGCCAATACAACACTTTTGACCAAACGAATGGCCCAGTGACTGGGCATGGGCGGGTTGGGCATCCCAAACCAGTTACCAAACAATTGGGAGCACCCCTAGTGGGGTGGCCCTGGGGATTCCCACTGCTCATTGGGCTAGATGCCATCATGCTAATTGTTGGAAATGCAGTCAAGCCTCAGTTTGGGTGTTTAAGGTTACATGACAGCAACTCGGCCTGCCACTGAATCTTTTGATGTCAGTTCCTATTGAGCTTATCAACCCCCATCCCCAAATAATTCGTCAGTTAGGTCAAACTTTAGGTACCCAACCCTTCTTGTTCCTGCATCAATTGACCACTATTTAATAAGTTGCATTGCACTGAGAAAAAAGTTGATCAAAATTTTCTTGCTTTATTTTCCATTAAAAAACTCTTCCCCAAATTTAGTTTTTTATGTTGAAAAATAAACCCGCCCTTTCCGCCAGCACTCACACACCCCTCAGGGTTAATGGCCATATTTGTCTGGTATTTCATTATGTGCCTGTATGAGATTCTGGCTCATTGGCAGTTATTGGTGAAGATCCTCTCTAGTTTTATATCTGTTGTACCAGCAGAAGTGCCTTTGGCATTCTGATTTGTCGTTTGGGTGCTCTGGCAGCTAGACTGGCAGGCCCGTCTAATTCTAACTTGCTGTTTGCCTGACATAATCAACCAGCCATTATTCCTAACCATTTCTGCTTTTCTCATAATATTGGCTTTATCAATGGTCCCTTCTTTTCAGCTGAACCAGGTTGTGAAGAAAATTTTCCCTGGCCACAATGGCCTAGTTCCACTAAAAATGTCCAATCCACACCCCATAGTTGCTGCAGCTATTATGCCCACATCAGTAGTTTTTTGACAATCAGACTTGCAATGAGCTTACTCCCCCTATGAATTTAGTGGTTTCCCCTAACTCCACTACCATCACTTTGGTATCACAGGATTTAATCACAACTACCAATAAAGAGAACTTCACTTACTTCTTACTACCCATGAAGATTAGTGTTGGGTCCCACCACGTTTCCTTTGAGGCTTTATTGGATACTGGAGCTGCGGGCAATTTTATGAGTGTTGAACTAGACCAACAATTGGAACTTGACCTGGATGCAGGTCCTTTGGTGTTTGTTGCTTCTTCAGCCTCCCAGACCTCATAACTAGTTTGCTAGCCAGGTTCATTCTCAGTACATTAGTTCAGCTTCTGCGATTGGTTCTCAGCAATGCCAAACCTGGTGTTTCCAGATATTTTAGGGGTTGGATGCTGGCGCCAGCAACATATTAAGATTCATCTAGAGTCAAATATGTTGTCATTTGCTAATGATCAAACGGAGGGAGAATTTCCTTTAGTTAATACTCTCAAGAAAACCCAAGGTCGCAGCTCCATTACTTCCCTCGTTTCCCCTCTGGGCCTTCCGTCCAATTTTCCCAAAGAATTGATGCTCTATCAGAGTATTTATGTTCTGAGAAGGCGGACCATCTTCCCCCTCACACTAAATTTGACTTGGGATTCCGTATGATGGTACAGTTGGTGAATATCAACTGTCCGTTGTATCCCCACACAGAGGAGGAGGAGGTGGTGGCGCTTAACACTGGGTTAAATGATATGCTTAAAAAAGGGTGGTTGTTCAAGGAGACATCGCCAGTTGCATCTCCCATATGTCTTCACCAAAAAAGCCGATGGTTCCCTCCATCCTGTGTGGGATATGGACATTTGAACAATTTTACAGTTCACAATCCCAACCCCATGCCCCTGGAGCAGATGATCAGCCAAGCAATTTACAAATATCATGTGTTCTCTAAATTGGATCTCATTAATGCCTTTAACCATATTTGGGTAATGGAAGTGCAAGAATGGCTAACAGCGATCTGGACAAAGTGAGGCATTTTCCAATTCCGTGTAATGCCCTTTGGGTTGAAGAATGCGCCCGCTACATTTCAACAAATGATTGACAGTGTACTGGGTGATCTCTGGTTCACTTGCGTAGTTGAATAAATTGACAACATTCTGGTTCACTCCCTGACTCCCAAACAATACACTATTGATTTGGAAACAGTCATGGCTGCCTTGCACAAGGCGGGCTTGTTTGTCAAGCCTTCCAAATGTGAGTTCTATAAAGAGGAAGTTACCCTTCTCAGGAGCCTCGTCCTTAAGGATGGCTACACGATTCCTCCCAATAAGTTAGATGCTATCCATGAATTGCCAACTCTGATAACCCAAAAACAAATATGGAGTTTCTTGGGAAACATTATTTTCCTAAAAAAATTTTCATCAGCCCTTTTCCAGTTGGCTGCCCCACTCCACCCCCTCACAGGTAAGAATGTACCATTTCGTTGGACGCCTAAATGCCAGCAGGCGTTTGAGTCAATCAAAGAAGTGTTTTATCCCATCCCATCCTGAAACACGCAGATCCTGCCAAGCCATATATTGTTGTGTGCGATGCCTCCTCAGAGGCAGTGGGTGCAGTGCTGCTCCAAGAGCTTGAGGGCTTGGAACATCCGGTCGCCTACTTTTCCCAGAAAATTTACTTCTACAGAGCAATCCTGGGTCATCTATGATAAGGAGTTGGCAGCCATAACATTGGCATTGACTCATTGGAGGTACCTGTTATAGGGTGCCCAGCATGAGTTAACTGTTCGCACAGATCATCAAGCTCTCTTGTAATTCCATAAACCCCAAAAATTGGTGCATCAGCAAGCTCATACCTAACAGGACTTGTGCAATATCAATCTGAGATACAAATTCATAAAAGGTGCACTTAACATACTTCCCAATTTTCTCAGCCACAACCCCACCCACTGTCCCTCAGACCCAGATATAGTGGAACTCCTTACCATGATTCCTGCAACTCAAATTTTGTCAATTGTTCCCCCCGTCATCTCCTCTGCCACCTTTGCTCCTGAAGCCCCGCTCATTGCTCATTGCTCAGGTCTTAGCCATCCAAATGACCTGCCCTGAAGGGGTGGAGTTATTCGAGCAATTGTCCCTACAAAAGCATAAACACTCTCTGTATTCCTTAGTGGAGGGCCTCATTTATTTTTGGTCATAAATTTGGGTTCCCCCTCTCTTCAGAGCTGAGGTATTTTGTGCGCATCACGACCCCCATGATTGGCCATACAGGCAATAAGAAATGCATCAACTTGATTAAGCAGACCTACAATTGGGTGGGTTTAACAAAGGAAGTTTCAGCCTGGATTTTAGATTGCATTAGTTGTGCTCAGGATAAGTTGGATTGCTGCGGTAGAAATGGGTTTCTACACCCCTTACAACAGGCGGAGGGTCCATGGACATTGGTGTCCATAGATTTTATCATCAAACTCCTCTGCTCTAACGGGTTTATGGTGGTGATGGTGGTGGTGGATCATTTCACTAAGTTTTCTCTTTTTATTCCCTGCGCTTCCACAATTATGTTAGAGGAAACCGCCCATCTCTTTGTGCGCCACATGTTTTCAGAGTTTGGTATCCCACAGGAGATCATCAGCGACTGCAGTCCACAGTTCACAGCGCAGTTCTTGAGCTAACTCTTATCCATTTTAAAAATCTCCCCCTGTCACTCCACATCTTATCATCCCCAGTCCAATGGGCAGACCAAGCGAATTAACCAAGGCCTAGAACAGTACCTGCATTGCTATGCTGCAGCCACACAGGACACCTGGGCTAAAGGCCTTCCCCTCACTCAATTCGCCTACAACAATGGGACTCACACTTCCACAAAGTTTTCTCCTTCTGAAGCAACGTTAGGATATAATACTTCCTTTTTGGTCAGACCCTGCTTGCGCCCTGAGGTCCAAGCTGCCGTGGATTATGCTGAACATATTAAGTCTACTCAATCCTTAGTGCAGGAACATCTCACTAAAGCTATTGAAGACTACAAGTGGTTCGCAGATTGTAAATGACTCCCAGGTCATGACATAATGGTGGGCTCCTATGTTATGCTTGATACGCGTCATTTGAGAATTCAAGTACCCTCCCACAAGTTTGCAAGTAAGCGTTTGGGTCCTCATTTTGGTGGAGGAAGACTTGGGCAATGTGCGTTCTGGGTAAAACTACCAGCCCATTGGAAACAGCACCCCGTCTTCCACGTTTCCCAGTTGTCACTTTTTAAGGGTACTGTTCCCTCAGATCCTGAGCCAATAGTAATTGAAAATGTGGAGGAGGACGAAGTGGAAAATATTCTAGCATCTTGCAGTCCCATAAGTCCATTCAGTATCTCATGGTCTGGAAAGGCTATCCCGCCTACAAAAACAGTTGAGTTAAAGCTCACAATTGCGCTAACTGCATGGAACTGGTCGAAAAGTTTCATGAATCACACCCCAACGCTCCCCGCCCCCCCAAAAAAAATTCAACTGTAATGGTGATCAAGTTACCCAAGGTGCACAAAAATGTGGCCCTCGTGCAGTTTCCCGGTGGTGGGGCCCTTCCTTTGGAAAAAGGAAAGGGTAATGTAAGTCCTGGGGAAAGTCCCCTACATATCAATTAGGCTCTCTTCCCATTTATAAGTAAAAAGGTTCTGAAAAGGGTGGCTGTACTCCTCATTACCCAGGGTGACCTCGCCCATTTGGTAGATGAGCGATGGGTAACATCTCTCCCTCTTTTGATCCCTACCCAGTGCCCTCACTCACATTGGTTGAACTTATCTGCTGTATCAGGGAAATCTGCGCCAAGGTTACTGAACTGAAGTCAATTAGTCTGAAAATAATTGGAAACAAGCCAAATGATTAGAATCCACATAGTCATAAAGGGATGAAGATTGATTCAGCTAACAGTGCAATCATCAAAATTAACCCCCTCTCAAAATCATCAGGGATGATCCCCGACATGCAGGTAGTAGCATCAGATACCATCGATGATAGTTTGAAGCTCCCTTCTGGAAAATTGGGAGTTGTGGATGATGCAACACTTTTGACCAAACAAACAGCCCAGAGACAAGGCATGGGCGGGTTGGGCATCCCAAACCAGTTACCAACCAATTGGGACCACCCCTAGTGGGGTGGCCCTGGGGGATTCCCACTGCTCATAGGGCCAGATGCCATCATGCTAACTGTTGGAAATGCAGTTAAGCCTCAGTTTGGGCGTTCAAGGTCAAACTGAAAGCAACTCAGCCTGCCACCAAATCTTTCAATGTTGGTTCCTATTGAGCTTATCTGCCCCCATCCCCAAATAATTCGCCAGTTAGGTCACACTTAAGGGACCCAATCCCTGCTTGTTCCTGCATCAATTGACTACTATATAATCAGGTGCATCACACTGAGAAAATTGTTGGTCTATTTTACTCCTTTATTTTCCATTAAAAAACATCTCCCCAAATTTAGTTTTTATGTTGAAAAATAACTGCCCTTTCCACCAGCACTCACACACCCCTCAGGGTTAATGGCCATATTCATCTGGTATTTAATTATGTGCCTGTATGAGATTCTGGCTCATTGTTAGTTATTGGAGAGAATACTCTCTAGTTTCATATCTGTCATACCAGCAGCAGCGCCTTTGGCATTCTGGTTTGCCGTTTGGGTGCCCCAGCACCTAGGCTGGCATGCTGGTCTAATTTTAACTTGCTGTTTGCCTGGCACTATCCTCATCAAGGGAGAAGTTAAGGTGTCTTTGGAAAACACTTACTCTTACCTGGCGCCTATCCAAATGAATCAAATGATTGCTTATATTTAAATGTTCCTAGCCTAACAGCCTCATCAGCTTAGTTGCTATCTAACCCTCATTCATTTTGGTGCTTGAATGTTTGGTCAAGTGGAGGGAAACGTTAGGATTTAGTCTGACCAACAATTAAACTTTTTACAATCTCTTATTCTATTTTTATTTAAATTCTTATTTAGATGAAGGTTTCAATTCCTCAATCTTTAACGCCAATGTCAATATGCTGAACTAGGGTATGGTAGATTTTCTTGACGCCAATGTTAATCCACCAGATTCAATCATGGCGGGTCACCTTGACTCCACGCCCACTTTTACATACATAGATAGTATTTGATATAATCTATTACTTTCTTTTTGCCCTGGGACGCAACAAGGATATATAAAGAATTGATTATTTCCCACCCAACAGGCATCATCCCCTAATCACTTACTATTGATTTACAAGACTTTATGATGTCTTAAATTGAATCTTTTTTTAATATTATATCTTCTCCCTTGCCCTGCGCTGGCATATAAACAATTGTTGAGGTTTTTATCCCAAAGTTCTAAGCCAATGGTTTCTACCATTTTCCATTGTACTTATCCACTTCTGGGATTTTACAGTGTGGTTTATTATGACGGGAGATAAAAATTGAGAGGAATCTTGTTTTTCACCTAGCTTGCAAAAAACTGCATAATAAAACCTTGATTGTAAAATCTTTATCATTTTATTGTTATGCTTTTGTTTTATACAAGTTATTTTTTTATATAAAGTAACTGACCTATGCAGTTGTATAATGACACCTAAACGCCAATTTCAACATATTAACTAATTGGGTTTTCCATAAGAAGCATGGCAGGATGAAATTGGTGAAGCGAAGAACATCCTAAGAAGGCGCTCTAAAGGCACCTGGTGTGTCAATGGAACCTAAAGAAGAAAAATCATAATAAATGTAGCCATACATCTTATTTAGCAACCAGATGGAACTAGTGATGGAAGCACACAAACATGTCAGCAATTGACAGTTTCAGAAGACGTTGGTCTATCTGAAAGAGCAGTTTTACTGGGAGTCCAAATCTGATGATTTTCACCAGGCTTTAGAACTATGCATACCTTTTGCAAGTTTCCATCCTCTGGAAAATTGCTTTGAGTTTACCCCAATCCCACCTACAGCCCCATTCAGTAATGTGTTTATTGATGTGATGGAAAAACTTCCAACTGCCTCCAGTGGATCAAAGCTCATGCTTGTAGTCATTGACCACTTTACTAAGTGGGTTGAAGCCTCTGCATTCAATAAATACACCACAAACTCAACCACTTGATTTCTCTACAGCCAAAACATATAAGACATGGATGCTCCAAAGTCTTGCTTTTGGATAATGGGAAAATTTCATATCAGATTTTGTAAGGCTAATGAACTTAGGTGGAGTAAAGCAACAATTCACCACTCCCTACACCATCTTAAGTAGGTAGCATTGAGCAAGTGAATGGAGCCTTAGGAGGGATATTGGAGAATATGGACTTCAATTACAAGTCAAAATGGGATCAGTTGCTGCCCTCTGCATTGTTGGATTACATACTTAGCTATCACTGGTGGTTGAGATTCCCCTTCAAGGCCCTGTATGGGTGAGAAGCAACTCTGCCACCCCTGCTAGCATCTTTTACCAAAGCATACTGGAAGAACCTGCCACCTGGAAGCTATCAGCAAGAGTTAGTGGATGAACTTTGTATACAATTAGAGGCTTCAAACAACATAGAGGCGACTATCCCCTCAAGACAAATTGAAGGTCAGTGAAGAACTAGGCTACCAGGTTTAACATAGGAAATAAAGAGATGTTTTATCACCTACAGGGAGGAACATCCATAGAAGCTGAATTCCATCCAAACTGGGGCTATGACTGTATTGGAAAAGTGAGGATCTGAATACTCAATGTGGGACAATGATACTTAGTATATAGTTGAGTAAATACATGGCACCTAAGGTTATCCCCCAGTCTCATATTAGGAGTGGAAGTGTTGTGGATGGGGCTGTGAGGGCACCAGCAGATCATTTGTCACCCAACAGAATGGACAGAATTTAATCCCTGACTGGTGGAGTTGGAGGCAACTTACCCCCACAGATAAAATTGTACGACCCCTTTTTATAGATTTAGGTGACCCAAGAGATTTGCCAAGTGCTAAAAATGACGTCATGAAAAATAATTTTTTACCTGATGCTCAAAAAGATTATTAATAAAGCCAAAGAAGTTGCCAAAATTGATTATGAACTTTGATATACTTTTATACCTTTAGGGGTGTCAGGAATCTTGAGATTTGGACAGGCCTGAGCGGGATTCAAACTCCAGCCACTCTGGAGGAAGCAGAGAATCTCAAACACTGTACAGAGAAGGATAATAAAATCCTAAACTGGCGAAAGGAAACTCTACTTCCAGAAGGACCCACCAATCTTACTAACAGAGGCACTGAGTCAGCTAATGAAGATCTTGCCATTTGTAGGTCCACGGAATCAACTGCCCTAGCTAAAGAGATAAAATTCAAAGGAAACCTACGCCACCTGCCACATCATTAAATAGATCACCTTACCCTTTTCGTTCCCAATTATCACACAAAGTTCCTCTCAGGTGAACCAGAATATCTCAGAAGCCTATAAATATCTCTGAATTTGATTAATAAGATAAACTTCAGATTCTCCTAGTTATTTTACTAGTGATTTCTTTGCCTGTTTTATACAGAAGACCTTGCCTTTTTGAAGCAAACAGAATAGCCTTGACAACAAATTTCTGTTGAGAGATTGCCTTAGGGAACCTATTCCTTAAGAGATTCCGCTGGAACCACATTTACTAATAATTAACCAGCCTTTAAAGGTCCTGACCTTCAGAGAGGACGAAAGTCCTACAAACTGGTGTTCCCTGCCAGGTCCTTATGAAGCTCCTAGTGAAGACCTACTTTCAGTATGAACAACTCCAGCAAAGACAGCACTCCCAATATGGAGGAGAATATGAGTTTAACACCATGGGTTGCTATCAATAAATAGAATGTGATGCTATCTCAACTGCAAGAACTTGAGTTTAACGCAACCATGACCTTAACTATCTCAGTTCCCAATGAATCCATCTACCAAATTCAGGCTCCTGATGTTGCTCAAACAGTCTGAGAGCTTCTAAGAAAAGTTGTAACCCCTGGTGGGAGAACTAGTTGTAGCAGCTTTACCTGGGCTATTCAAATGTGCCAATTTTATTCCTCAGCAGAGCTTTCAAGCAGTGACATAGGAGTGGCCCATATAGATTCATACCTTCAACAATTTATACATCCTGCCTTACACCAACGCATGCAGTTGCTTGCACTCCACCACATGGAGATGCAGCGACACCTAGAATTGAACCACCAGATTCACTCCCAGCTCCTTGAGCTATATGACGCCGCCTCTAATTTTGGCTGCAATAATTGGGAGTCTTTTTTGAATAGCCATCGGGAAATCAATGACATCCAGCGCCACCTTGCTCAAATTGACACTGAAGTCATCCAATACTTGCAAAATGAATTTGCTCAGTGGATGGACCAGTTAACCACTGGTATGGATCAAAGAGTTGAACTCACTTTATCCACTCTCTTTGACAAAATTACTGAAGATTGTGAAATGACTGATTCTTGACCTGTCTATTTGTTTGGCTTTATCCAGCAGCTGAGCGAACTTCTTGCAACGATACCAACTCCAGAAGCTACAGTACAACCTGAGGTCCTCAGCAAAACAGGACCTAGTGGTGAAGAGGAACAAGGGCCCCCTGGGCCTGGAGGTCCCTGAGGTCCTCCAGGTGCTTTCACACCTGTTGGATCCTTCTTCAATAAAGACCATGAAGCTCAACTTAAGGCCCTTGAGAAAACGCTTGTTATTGGTGGCCCAAGGTGCTGAGATGACTATTGAGGGGGAACATTTGGTTGATATTTGACCTTCTCCACCTTGTACAACCACTATGAAAATATTACAGGTACCTGCGCTAATCTTGTCGCTTCCCAAAACCAAGCAAATCGCCACATCACGCAGATGACTACCAAACTCTAAACAATTGAAGCTAAACAGGATGCACTCTCCAAGAAGTTAGCCCAACAGGACGATGAGATCAAGAGTCTACGCCAACTTTTAGACTCTAGGGCTCCCCTTAAGCACGTCAATGAATGCTACACCACTATCCAGGATGGCATGGATGAGATTTGCCATCAGTTTGATAGAGTTATACCACAAACTGATATAGGCACCATGGAGCCCACTAACTCAGAGCGCCCACTCTCTCCTGCTGTTCATGTCCTCTCTGAATCTGTTGGATATTTCAAACCTACCTTTAAGGAGAAGTACATCCCTTGGGCTGATACAATCCAGTTGCACCTCTTTATATATGAAGGCACAATGGATCCAGCTACCAACTGACAAAAGTGACAGAATATACAAACTTGTTTGGATGGCAAGGCATGAGAAATTATGATGCCTTATTTCAAGATGTGTATCACTTGGGCAGCCATTAAGGAAGCCCTTATCAAAGAATGTGGCAGTAACTTGACCCTCTCTAGCCGTAAACAGGCTTTCATGTGTATCTTCCCAAGATGTGGAGAAACCCATATTGAATTTGCAGAACGCTTCTATCATAAAGCCCAAGCGTTAGCTTCTTGTGACTGGGTTATCTTGAATGATGACAGCTCCGCTGTTCTCTTGCTTTCCAACACACTACCAACCTAGTACTATATTTCCAGAGTGCCAAAAATATGTTTAAATCCATCATTGACATCAAGGAGTCAATAATAGAATTACTTGAGCCTGAAGTATGCCAAGCTTCAGGTAAGGGGAATCAACCTGATACCAATGCTGTTGGCTGATTTCAGAGATCAAAACCACATCGTGACCCATGCTCTTACTTCAGAATCTTTGGCCACTAAGAAATTGCCTGTTGGAAGAAGCAAGCTGATGAGTCAGGAAGAGTGGAGTCATCTTAGGGCATGAGGCACCCTCTGCTGATGACACAACTCCTCACATTCAACCTTCTCTCACTACACGCTTTGAGTGTTATGTTCTGGAGAAACCTGATAAATTGGAAGTCCCAGATTCCATGATTCCATATAAAGTCATATCTTCCTCTTACTCTGCCATTTATGTCTGCTCCCTCCCAGAAGCTCCATTTACTCAATACCCCACTTTGGCACTAAAGTCACCCTATTAGAGGTCATTGTCCACAAGGTGAAGATCTTGGCCATCATCAATACTGGCTCCCCTGTCAATGTCATTTACTCTCAACTGGATAAACGGATAAAGATTTTACCAGATCAGAATCACTCCCTTGACTATGGAACAGCAGGACCTCATCATACCCGCTCCCTGGGAGCCTACTCCTCCTTACCCATTTGATTTGGCTCTCTGGTTGTTATAGCTCCTGAAATCGTGTTGGAAAATGATAGTTATGACATGATTATTGGTACCCAGTTCCCAATTGAATTTGATACTGTAATAAGTCACAAGGACTTGCACTTTTCTATTTTAGGACACCGCATTCCTCTGGTTGTGAAGGACGTTCCTAAGGAGAAAGGGAAGAGGAAACCAAAATGTTGCTTTCTTGAATACCCAGACCACATTGAATGGCTAGAGTATCGGGTTATTGGACCAAATACCAAGTTGTTACCTTCTCGTGAAGAGGCTATGGAAGGAATTCCTGTATATGTGCCTAGCCATGTAGTCATACCTCCTAAATCGCATATACTAGTGGACACTGGTTTCCAAGTTACTATACCATAAGACCACATATTGGAAATTTAAGGAGAGGGTAATCAGCCATTTGTGAACCACTTACCTGTCTGGGAGTGCTGGATCCTGCTTGTTGGGGCCCCTAGACTATCCTAATGGCCAACTTTACTGATCAACCAATGCAGATAACTCAGAACCAACCCATTGCATATGTACATATAATACCTGTTAACCAGATTGAGTCTGTACAAGGATGTGGAGACCTGCGAGACTTATAAATGGATGAAATTGTTACAATAGCTCAAGTCAAGGTGGAAATCTGTGACACGCTTACTTGCATACAGCAACTACAGGCTGACGCCCTACTTGAAGAATATGCTGATATATTCTCCATTGGTCTGGAGGATTTTGAGATGATGAAGGGGGTGCAACATCAAGTGCTGACTGGCTATGCCCCTCCTTTTTGCGCCCATCCCTATTAGAAGTCCAAAGTTGAGGTATCCCAGTTCACAAAAGAGTTGAAACAACTATTGGACGCTGGGTTACTAAAAGCATCCCAGAGTCTTTGGTCCTCGCCATCGTTGCTTGTGCATAATAAGGATGGAGGGCATCATGTAGTAATGGACTATCAACGTCTGAATGCCATCACATGGAATGATAGCTACTCACTACCTAGGATTGATGACTCCTTATGCCTCTTATCTGGGTCACAATTTCTATGCAATGGACCTTGCCAAATGGTACTGGCAAATAGATCTTGCACCAAATGGCCAATAGAAATGCATTCTCATAGCAGTTTGAGAACTTATTTGAACCTACTCGCATGCCTCAGGGGCTGTGCAATGCCCCATTCTCTTTCCAGAGGGCCATGGACTGTCTGTCGGGAGACCTAAAAATGACATGTGTACTGGTCTACCTGGATGATGTAACTGTGTTTTCGCGCACATTCAAACAGCATTTGGCCCACTTGAGGGAAGTATTTGGACGGCTATGTTCTGCTGCATTGAAGTTAAAGCCCATCAAATGTCATTTCTTTCAGACTGAGATGGAATTCCTTGGCCATAAGATCACCCATGAAGGAATTTTGCCCTTTCCTGACAAGGTGACTGCTATTGAGAAGATGACTTAACCCAGCAGTTTGCGTGACATCCAGGTCTTTCTTGGCATGGTCAGGTACTACTGATAATTTATACCGCATTTTGCTGAGCTTACTGAGTCACTGATCTACCTCCTTCTTGAAGAAGTTCCTTTCTGATGGGAAGATGCCCAGCAGCAGTCATTCGATGTCTTAAGAAAAGCTCTGATTACAGCTCCTATTATGGTACATCCTGAGTTTGATAAACCCTCCATTATATTCACTGACGCTAGCAATGTGGCTGTGGGGCCATTCTGGCTCAACTGGATGCAAGCCAAGTTAAAGTCCCATAGCTTACTTTAGTAAGACATTAACCTGAACAGAACCTAGTTACAGTGTAACCAAACGTGATTGTCTGGCCGTATTATTGGGCATCAAAAATTTCCACCCTTTTCTGTATGGAAATCATTTCACTGTAGTGATAGATCATGCCTCACTACAGTGGCTACAACAGATGAGAGACCCAGATGGATGATTAGCCCAATGGGCCTTAAGAAACAAAATTACGACTTCACAATAGTATACTGCTCAGGGATGATACAGTAAAATGCTGACGGGTTATCCTGACTGCCTATCCTGGCTCTTTAGGCTTTCAAAGAGGACCGGATCTATGAGGTCATTGCAAAACCAGAAGAGGGGAGTAATTAGCCATTGGCAACGCAACAGCGCCTAAAGCAGATGGCTGCTCAGACTCTGGTTGAGGATGGATTGTTATATAAGCAAGTTGGGACCTCTTGCCTACCATATTTTTGACCCTCTGCTTGTACAAAATCCACTCTGGAGGCTCATGTTGCCATAGGGCACGGCACAATGATGAAAACCCATCAATGGCTGATGGATCATTGCTACTGGGAAGTAATGATTGAGACAGTCCAGGATGCCATTGACACTTGTCTCACTTGCGCAAATCAGAAGCCACTCAATCCTCCATACTAACATCATATCATGAGTCCTACATCCCCATTTGCCACAGTTTACATTGACAATATTGGACATCTGCCTACAGCGATGTACAGTCACCGTTTTAACATTCTTGCAGTTGATCACTCTACAAAATGGAGTGCGGCTATCTCAGTTGCCTCCCCAACTTCCAAAGCAATCACATCCTTCTTGCTAAAGCAGGTCTTCAGTCACCACGGCAGCCCCAAGGTGCTTCTATATGACAATGGTACTAATTTTATTTCCAGTGTGGTTGCCAATCTTAACTATCCAATGGGCACCTATCATCCTTTCACAACCCCTTAACATATGGGTACCAACGAGGCTGTAGAATGAGCACACAGTTCCTTAGTTGGCATTCTTTGCAAGATGGCTTTCTCCTATCATTAAAGATGGAATGAATACTTACCAGCAGCCTTATTAGCATATAGTGTTAGCTATCATTGAATTATACAGATGTTACCTTTCCAAGCCCTTTATGGTCAAGAACCAATTTTGCCCTCTAGTTTGCAGCATATACTCAAAACTTTCACACCAGAAACCAAAGCTTAGCCATGCAAAGATTGTCTGACAAATTATCTAGGTTACAAGCGTTAGCTGCTAGCTCCATGGGTAATATTAGACAAAGGGAGGCTGATTAATGGAATGCCCAGTGGATGGTCCTGCCTGAATTCCAATTTGGGGACCTCAATCTATTTTACCATCACCAGCCTGGGGGACAAATATATAAACTTGATACTCTGTTGTAAGTTCCTTACCAGGTGATCTACCATCAGGGCCCCAAATATTCAATTGACTGTGAAATTGGGTACATACAAAACTCCTCAAAAATTATGTCCCTCTTCGCAAGATCTTGAGGTGGCATTGTTGGGAATTGTATATTTGGACAGGCATGAGTGGGATTCAAACTCCAGCTGCTCTGGAGGAAGCAGAGAATCCTAACCATTGTACCATGAAGGATAATAAATCCTAAATGGGTGAAAGGAAACTCTACTTACAGAAGGACCCACCAATCTTACTAACAGAAGCACTGAGTCAGCTAATGAAGATCTTGCCATTTGTAGATCCCCAGATTCAACCGCCCTAGTTAAAGAGGTTCAGATAAAAGGATACCTACGCTACCTGCTACATCATCAAAGAGATTACCTTACCCTACACGTTTCCAATTATCACACAAAGTTCCTCTTAGGAAAACCAGAATATCTCAACAGCCTATAGATAACTCTGAATTTTGATTAATAAAGTAACCTTCAGATTTTCCTAGTTATTTTAATAGTGATTGCTTTTCCTGTTTTATACAGAAGACCCTGCCTGTTTAAAATGAGCAGAATAGCCTCAACAATAAATTTTTAATGAGAGATTGCCTTAGGGAACCTAGCCCCTAAGAGATTCCGCTGGACCCCCGTTTGACTAATAATTGAACAGGCTTTGAAAGTCCTGACCTTCAGAGAGGATGACGAAGTCCTACAGGGGGAAAATAATTTATAATTAGCCAATGACAACATGAAGACCCAATCAAATTACCCTAAAGGAAATGATTGAGCCTTCCAATATATATTACCAAATCTAGAAAACAATCAATTTTAAGAATTGTATAAGAACCTGATGTGAGGTGCATTAAAGTGACACAATCAAATAGATTGAAAGGTAAGCAGCATATTAATAAATTGGGTAACAAAGCATTAAAAGAGGAGATGTTACAGCCCACAACTTAGAAATGAGGACTGAAGAAAAGGCCATTGGACATCCAGTTTCAGGGATTTCACTGTGAGAAGAAGCACACAGATACAATGATAAAACAAAATAGATAAGCAACCAAAGCGGCAATCAGATGATGCCTCACTAGAGGATCCTATATCCCCCATGATTGCTACCCTAAACCCAATTAACTTTTTCAATATACATTCAATTCTATATTGAGTTTTCACCATAATTATAAAAATACTTCACTTTTATTTTAATAAAAACTTTACAGAGAACATCAGTATACTCTTTTTGTTCCATTTATATTGGTTTAAGTGATCCAATAACTAGTAACCAGTCTAGGACAATTAACTGAGAAAATTACAGTAACCAGTTTGAGATCTGCTCTGTTTGAACTGTACATTTAATTGCATGACACCTCAGAGCTGAGCTGCTAAGGGAAAGGTTGGATTGGATTTTATTGTGCCCTGAGGGCCAACATAAAGAGAACATGTCAGAGAGTGTTAACAGAAGTTTTGCCATTGGCACAAGAAGTTTAACTAAGAGATTGATGCTACATATGTAGCATAAGTAGAGAATTTGTTTGTTAAGGATGATCATGACCTTCCTAACGGTTGTCTGGTATCTAATCTGTATGTAACAGATCCCCTAAGCAGCAAGTTGGCCTCACAAGTTAAGTGAGCTGCGGTTGGCAAGCTGACCCTTGATTGGTTAATAATCATTCCCTGACATAGCAACCTGGCATAATAATATGTTAAATAATTGTTATCAATCACAATAAGAAAGTTTTTTAGTAAACAATAAATATTAATAATAAAAAGTACCTAATCTAATATACCAGTAAAAACAAAAAATAATTGATGTAAGAAATACTACCTTGTTGGTTGCTAAGTATCCCTTTATTATAGTAACTGGTTATTAAATATTATAAGATGCCAAAATTAAAGTTTATTATAAATTTATTGAAAGAAATTTTAAACAGGATGTAACTTAAAAGAATTCAAGTTTCTGACCCATTATTAAAAATCTTAAGAGCATATTTTAGAGAATTGCCCCAATTAAAGATAGGCATAAGATAAGTGGTTACCTAAGGTTTGAATAGAAATTACCTGAGCAATTGCCCTTTTCAGCTAGTGCTTCAAGAAGGAAGTGCATAAATTGATCAAGACTTCTAGACTTTGACAGTGAAGATGTAATTTTAGGTTTTAAACCAGCCCTTTATTATATAAGTATATACCTCATTAGGCTGAGATGCTGGGGACAAGCTGGCATTTTGTCACCTGTGGGATTCATTGAGGAACCAACTAGAGAGTAATTTGGTAAGTAGGGATTATAATTGTGAGGCTGAGGGTAATTTTACAGATTTGATAATCAGAGATTCTTGAAAAATTGGTAAAACAATAAAAACTCACTAGAAGAAGGCTAAAGATTTAAAAATGTGCTTTATCTTAAGAATTGGGGTTAGGCACCAAAACTGATGGAAATTATCAAGATTCAGGCATGGTAGCACAGGCCTACTCTGATAGAAGGTGTAGATATTAATTTTTTAATGTCAGTCTATTTTAAAGCTCTTCTGGGTTTAAACTTAGACCCAAAATAACACAATTGAGAACTGTAACATTGAAATGCAAGTCCTAAAACTTATTGTGTCTTCAAGCAACAAAAATGGAAACGTTTGGAAGGGAAATTATTGCTTAACTCAGTTTCATTGCTGCAATATTAGGGTAACACATAAAACAAACACAAGTTTGTCATATATATCACAAACATTGTTATAGGAACGTTGCTAAAAAATCTATGATATAATCTATCGAATGTTAGTCAAAAATATAAAAGAGATATGTTAATGTTAGTAATTATGAATTTTATTTGTTGGTTGCAACAAATTGAGTATACTATGGCATTAAAAGCCTAATTTTAGATTATGCATTGTATTGCATTACAATATTAAAGTTTAGAGATTATAAATGATAAAACTCTATTGATATCAGATAGATCTGGTGGGTGAATCAGTAGCTTTCAATTGTGATTAGCTTGCCACATATGAAAAAAAAACTTGTAATCAAAAAGGAATAATCTAGACTATAAAGTATGATGATAAACATCAGTGCTGATAATAGTAGTCAAAGCTACATAAGATTATCTCATTAGATTTAATTTGACTAGCCATTATAACTATATACTATATGTTTGGTATCCCTAATAGATATTTTTAAAGTATAAACAACTAGCTACTAATTTTTATCTCAATAAATCCTATAGCCTTGTCAGAATTTTAACCAGATGGATTCCCCCAATGATTTATTGTTATTTGGGATGAAATGGCCAATCCCAATGGAATGGCTTATTGATTGAATTTATAGTTGTTTTGATGATTGCTTGGTAAGTTGCCCCCCAACTGGGTTGAGCCAAATTGGCATTCTGCTGAGACGGGAAGATAGGAGTGGTCATAGCTAATCACTGGCCCCAAATTAGTATATGGATCACCAGCAACTAATAGCCTAGGATGATAATTTATAATAATTTACTATATTTCAGCAGAAGCTGAGAATTCTGAGTTTGAGGTGGCCAAGGTTGTTTCCAGTGCTTAATAATATAAATGGATTGTTGCCTGAGAAAGGCAATTTCCTAAATAATTGGCTAGGAGAGATGAAATGTGTCATTGTTGAGAAGCTGAGATATTATGAGTTTACCAAGCAGCTGAGGGCATTTCCAGTGCATAATAACTAAATCAAAATTAATACAACATTAATTTATATTTAATAAATATATGGCTCACCAGCAACTGAAGGTTGAAGATGAGCCAAAACTAATATTTGGACATTGGGAAAGATGAGCCAAGAGGGTTGACACCAGGGAAGTGAGAAGCGCAGTGGTAGGAAGAGAGAGTGGTTGGCTGGAAGATCCAGTGATGAGCCAATAGGTTAGCAATGGATGCAGTAGCCCAATGCATATATAAATACCTGATGCTTCCCTTTTTATATAGATCTCACTTTGCCTATTCTTCCTTTTAAGATAATTTTATATTTATTCTTGTTGTTTGGGGTTTAGGCTGGGGGATCCCCAAATGGCACAGGTGACATGCCTAGGGGTCAGCTGGTGCTGCTGGCCCCATCACCTAAGGCAAAATGGCAAGGGTCAGCCAGTTTTCATACTGGTTGGCCTGCCAACTAGCAGAGCCCACTGTCGCCAAAAAAGCGATTTTCTGACAAGCATTTTTGTATAGTATGGTTTGCAAAAGTAGCCAATTTTAATAGGGCTCAATTAGCAGGACATAAGGTTACTTAGGCTACCATACTTTAAGACCTTCACTCAAAACTTATTGTTGATATATAGTGGCCTTACAATCCTATGTAGGATCTAACTTTAGAACTCTGAGGCCGAAAGCCTATGGATACTGATGACAGTAAAATTTTCACTTAAAGGGTTATATATAGCTTGGTATCAGATTTTAACTTTTAACCTTAGAAGTTATCCTTCAAATTATATATCAAAAATCTGGTAGAGAGCAAGATTTAAAGTCGTGGAATTTAGAAATATATAGAAAAACCTCTTGGTGACACTTTATGCCTAAGGCTATATAATGAATTGGCTACACTATAGTACATAACTGGACTAGTTTATATAATATAAGTTTGATTGTCTAATTACTTTGGCTACAGGTTAAGACTAAAAGAGCTAAGAATATTGCTTCTAAGGAATTAAATGATACTTAAGGCAGAGGAGGCAGCTGATTAGACCTTAACTGTTAGGCTTACTCACCAATGTTAACCAATTTAAATAATAAATACCATATATTTACAATTGAGATAAAATTATATAGTCAAGTGTTAAGTGTAAAGGATAGTTTTAATTTAAAATCTTTACCACTTATCAGATATCAATAGCTAATGTTAAGGTTTTACTTCACTTTAAAGGGATAGCCAGCAATAATGAGGGTAACGCCCTATCTTTATAGTGCAGTATAGTTTAATTCTTATATAAATTTGGCTGTGAAAAGTAGTCGGCGTGAGATATGGATAAAACTTGTAACTATGCTTATAGAATCTCATATTATATATTACACTTTACACACAGATGAGATGTTGTTTAATTAGAGCACCTTCTCATTAGATGCCAAAAAGTACTAATGGGTGTATCCATTGGATAGATAGCTTATTAAAGTTTGTCGATATTTAACCCATTCATCTTATTACAAAGCTCGTAAATAATAATCTGTACGACCGTATCCTATTCTAAACCTATATAATCAGATCTCGTGCCTGACTTCTAGTTAAAGCTGTTTTACAATTTGCTATAGAAAAGCTTTGCATTTGTTGTTGGTTATACTTCCAGCAATTTTTTGCCTAAAGTTCTGGATAGCTTACACTTTTAAATGTAAAGCTTAGATGTAGATTTTAAAATAGTAATGATAGAAGGTATAAATCAGCCCATCGTACGTATATCGATACTGGGTGTCGTGAAAGTATCGCGTGACAGTTTCCGTCCAACACTATGGAAAGGGTTTTAGTTGTTATTCTATAAGCTGGAATTTTTAACCACTTCAAATCTTTAAAGTAAATCCTATAATTGTTTAGTCAAAAATTAAATATAAGGAGCTTTTTACAATTAAACCCATGAGTTTTTATTATACAATACGGATGATGTAATTTTGTTATGCGACTGTGATAAATTTGTTATAGATCAACGTACCCAAATGCAAATTTTATATTAGGATATAACCGATCAATAAGATTACTTAAGCTAATTACTCTAGACTTGATTTAATGCTATCTTACTAGCTATAACTCGCAGCCCACTTCTGAATTTCGTTTTATATTAGATTCTATTACACTTTAAACTCACCACAATATTTAACTGTAGATTCTAAAAACATAAAATGCACGAAAACTCTGAAGCATAGTATAAAATATCACTTTTAGCTTTAAAGGCGATTGAATAACAGAATAAAGTAAATTAAGTTACCCTTAATTAACAGCTCTAGGAGAACTAAATAAGATGAAACCGTTATGAATGATTTCGATAACAGACTTATTGATAAAAAAGTTAAATAAGTGATAGTAAGAAAAGAAACGTTTACCTGATTAAAACCAATCTGCAAAGAATGTAAATAAACAACCTTATTTAACAATCAAGCAATATTTTATAGCATTAATCAACTTATATAAACTGTTGATAGTAAAAAATGTAAACAAGTATTTAAGTTGGTTTTATGGGTATTAAAACGTAAGGTTAGAAGTCTTATCAATACATATGTTAAAAAGGATTCAGCATATGTACTACTAGCAAATGATATTATTGATAAACCGTTTAAAATGTAGAATTGACTTAATTTATAAAAGTAACTGCACTTTAAAACCGTAAAGCTATAACGTATATCTTTAATCTTATTAATACAAAAATAAAAAATATGAGCCAACTGGGGTAGCAGTAGCAACCTAAATTGCAAACAAAAACAGCTCTTTTTTTAGTGCTAGATGGTAAAACAGCTCTTTAAGGTTGAAGCAAACAGAACGAAAAAGTTTAAGTTGTTTATCAAATAAGGGCAATAATTTAAAAAGATTGCTTGTGCAGCTATTGCCTTTATTTAATTAAAACCCCTACAAAAATGAATACTTTAGGATACCTTATATTTGTGGAGGAAAAACATAGCTAAGAAAAAATGAACATTTTGTTGTGTACGAAGGTGAAATATGCGCATGATGCTTGTCTGAATATTAAAACAAAAGTAAATTTGAGGTTTAAAATATTTTTCCTCTAATGAATAACTGCAAAATTATAAAAGTAAAGAATCAAATAACCTGCTAGGAATAACCGTGATTTAAGACAAGAAAGTATAAATAAAAAGGCTCTATATAAAGTAAAGAATAAAAAGCAGAAAGTCTTACTTGGAAGGATTACCAGCGGCACTTTTGAGAGTACAAGTGAAAAGCTAAGTACCCTATGTAAAGCATTTCAACCAAAAAACAACTTAATAGGATTGAATCAATAAGGTAGACTAGAAAAAGCACAAACAAAAAGTAAATTTGCAAAAAAGTGTAAAAAAGACAGATTTCTTACTTAAACAGAGTGGATATATTTTTAGGGTAATAGCAAAAGTTTTATAAAATTTAGCAAAGTACGTTAATAAACTTCCAAAATCTTACTCAAATAGAGTAATCACAGTAATTTAGTGAAGCTGTAAGCCAAACCAGCTCTAAACTTTTAATAACCCCAAGATGGGACTATAGAAATCATTATCTAGGGTAAAATAACCTTACTTCAAAAAGTAATAAATATAGATTAGTAAAAAATTCATAAAAAAGTAAAACTTGTCTATAGAAGGAAAGACAAGATAACTTAAACTAGGAATAAAAAGGAGTGGTTTTTATTTAATATTTAGTTTAAAAAATAAAACCATTAGAATACTATATTTTTACTGTTTTATATTTTCTGCTTATACAAAATAGCATTCTATAATCTTAGTTTTGGTGGGCTTTGATTTGAGCGCAATTTGACATAAAATTAACTTTTGAGGTTTATAGCTAAAGTAAAATATATAAGTCTCAGTCAGAATCGACTCAGCTAGACTATAGCTCTTTAATGAAGCTTAACCCATTATAAGTTTATTGGCTAAAATCGCTCACCACTCTCATATAAAACCATAAGTTTGAAACCAATTTGTAAAGCTTCTCAATTTATGGTCCACCTACACTGTGCTACCTTTGAGGCGATGGAGCATTCAATAAATTACGCTCTACATGTTTTATGAGGTGAGGGGTGAAGGAGTGGATGGGGCTAAATATAGAAATCAAACATATCCCAATCGGCAATAGGTTATGGGTGATGATGGTAATTTTATACCAAAGTATCAACAATTCCAAATGGTAACTTTCAGGTCTTTAGATATAGCCAATAGTGAAAGGAGATGGTGGCAAAGTTAATATCTTGGTTATCGATTTAAAGGGTATTGATTTTTGCTTCCTGTATCATTTGGGGAGTGATTTGATTTAAGAACCAAGTACCAACCCCTTAGGGATGATCATCCATGTCTAGATGATTTCATAAAAGAAAGGTTATTTTAATTCGGGGTTTTTTTGGTCAGGTGATAATGGATGACCCAAGATACTTATGGGCAGATCAACAAATACCAATTGATTAAATTGGCTTGTAGGAAGGAACCTGAGGAAAAGGCAAGTTTAAATTATATTAGTATATCTTTTTAAAAGCTGTGATACTTTGATACTTTTTTTAGTACTAGATGGTCCCAACCCAAGGGGGATACTTTGATACTTTGTTCATGGTCAAAACACAAAACTGTTCTGAGAATATATTTAAAGGTAGAATTGTAGACAGTTTGATGCTATCAAATATAGGTTGCTACAGTAATGGCTGAATCAGGTGGACAAGTATCAGCAAACTTCATTGGTAGCCATTTGTTAAAAGAAACTGAAACTCCATGAGTCATTTAACTTAAGCCCGGTGTAAAATTTTCTCAATTTGGATGTTTACAATTTACAGTGGACACTTGGATATTTTCTCTTATTCAAATTTAGAAATCTTTCAGCCTAGGGTTTCTCTCAAAGAGGATGAAATTGAAAGGTTTATACATTGGGGAGATTAAAACCTTGATAATTAAAGAAAGTCACATTATCTCAAAGTTCCCATTGGACTAAAGTTCGAATTTTAGAAACATTCTATTCATAAATTAAACTTTTGAAGTGCAAACAGTAGCTATATACTTATACTTAATAGCCAATAGCAACCTTGTGTGAGCTTTCTTATTTGTATGCTGGTAGATGGATAATTGCGTAACTTTTGGTTTCAGAATGAAATAGGAAACCTCCGCAGGCTTGAATATTTGGTTAATACATATTGATGGTTCAGTTAGCTTTGAGTTAAGAGCACTTGGCTTTGCCTTATTACAGATCAATGGAGCGAGTGGAGGGTCAAGAAATCCAATTCTCGCTTGATGGAGCTATTGAACTAACTGAATATAAGCGCGCTTGTGATAACTGTAGGCGAAGGAAGGTAAAGTGTAATCTAGATTCTGATTGTTGCTCTTCCTGCCGTCAGCGGAGAGTTCTATGTACCTTTTTTGAAAAACCTAAGCCAAGGGGAAGAAGGCGTAAGAAATATGAAGATAGTAAACCATATTCCGAGTCTTGTTCTCATGAGCTTAACCTTATAAAAAAGCATGAGACAATAACACAGATCTCATGGATACAGCAGGATTCTGTACCTACACCTACTATACCTATTTCAATATCTATCTCAACTCCTATCTCAGAATTTGCTACAGATACAGTCTCTTCGAAAGATATGAGTATCCCTCAATTTAAAGACTTGGAACGCTATTCACTAAGCCATAGTAAGAATCAATCTTGATTAAACCTAGCTTAATAAATTACTGAACTGCTATCTTAAGCTACTAACGGATAGCCCTATATATTTTGGGTTAATCTTTAATTACCTTTTATTAATATGCTCAGTATTTTACTATGGTTTCTATAAGGACCTCAACCTTTCATAATTTTAAGATAATATTGGAAATAACCTATATTTTTAGATTCTAAAAGCGACACTCTCGAGGATATGGATTTCAAACTTGAATCGATAAAATTGAATAAGTGGTTATCTAGTATTACCAATTCTAATGTACTTTTTAGGCACGCGACTTGGATTGGCTAATAGGAGAGCAATAGTTAAGCATGACTTAAACGCTGGGATAACTCCACGAGATCATATTATGATAAACATCCTTATTATTTTAGGCGGGCCTATGCAAAGCTCGTTTTTAAAATGTTTTTCTCTACTCACTGTGGTATCTGTAGTAGAATCTTGCGATTGATTTTTAACCACCTTCCAGACTAGCTAGAGCTTTGAAATTTGGCACACTTATGTATCTCCCATAACAATACAATAATCCAATGAAAAAATATGAAACTTATGAATTTTGCAAAATAAAACAGTTTAAAAACGTTTTAATTTTTTATCCTAATTATTCTCTACTTGCTGTGGTGTCTGCCTATCAGTGATGGAATCTTGCAATTATTTTTAACTACCTTCCAGACTAGCTAGAGCTTTGTAATTTGGAATACTTATGTATCTCCAATGACAATATAATAATCCATTAAAAAATTTAAGTTTCATAATAAAATTAAATATAACAATTGAAACCTATATATTTCGATGGTAGTCAGTATATTGTTATGACTGAGCAGTTAATATTCAGTTGATTTGATAGTTTCAATGGGTTTGCTAAATGGTTGGTGGTTTTAGGTTAATTAATAAGCTTGATGGTTTTATAAGCGGTTAGTGATTGGTTAATTCAATAAGTTAAATGGTATTGGTAAGTTGTTGGTAGCTTTTGGTTGTTGGTTAAATAAAATTTCAAAAACGTTTTTCCCAAGCTTTGCTTGAATTATAATTATTAATCAATGTAGTTGTTTGTATAAAGCAGTGATTAATATCTGATCTTCCCTTTTAAACCGGTTTTAAGGTTTGCAACTAAAAGCAAGTGAAATCTAGAATTATTTCACATTGTCTGTAAATCAGACTGTCAAATTTAATAATCTTTCACTATATCTAAAAAGAAGGGTTATAATCAATCGATGGCTTATTGTAGAACTTTAATTTTAAAATGTGGGTTATATCATCTTTTAAGTAATTTTAGAGTTTTTATAACTATCCAAAGTTAATTAATAACTGTAACAGTTTGGTGCAAAGGTAACCTAAAAGCTATATAAAATAACTGCTTATTTCATTAATAATTTTATGCAATGTGCTGTTTGTATCTTATCTATTGATTAAGAATAAATGATTGTTATCAATTTAATTTTTTATAGAATAAAATATATCACCTAACATTTTGTCATCAGAGATATATCCTCATATACCTAATACATCATTTTTAGAGATATTAATATTCGTATAATATATTTCATATAGTGTAATTTATAACATGATAATGCTTAAATTAGATAATCAATTACAAAGGTATATTAATTTTTGTAATTATTCTCATTTTCTGTTTTTGCCAAGACTTTTAATGTATTTTATTTCATATTAAAATTATGTTTTTTTAAATTCTAGCTTTATCCAATATATTTATCTATAAAATTATCAATGGATATTACTTTAAGATAAGATAAAAAGTTCTATCGGAAGAGTATAAATGGAAATTAGTAGCATTAGTATATGCAGATAAATTGATAATCTGTTTTTACTTTGTTGAAAAAACTTTAGTCGTGGCAAATTTTCTAACTATATTACTGTACCTGTATTGTAAAACTTATAGTATCTAGTAAACTACTAAAATCTAGCTCTATTTATCATCCTTATAAAATTATAAGACAGTTACAAAATTAAATAAACTAAGTTTGTAAATTATAGTATCCTTAAGATTCTCTCATAATTTTCATTATTGCTATAGATAAACTATTTAATTTGACTTATTATAAAGCATAGCAAAATCTATAATTGCTAAGTCACTGGCTAATTTTTTATATATTGGGCTTGTAACTTTGTCTTAACTTTTAAGTTCAATTTTTATACTTTCATTTTGATATATAATGTTAATAGGAATAATCACTAAAATATAAAAAATAAGCAGGTGAAATTAAAGGAGTATAATTTTTGTGCATCAGTAGCTATATACTTATCAGATAAAAAAAATTATATTTAGTATATTAAGTAGTGTTGACTTTATCTACCATGCATGAAACTTCTAATATTAAACTTATTTATTTTATGAACAATCTTATCTTTTTGTAAGCGAGTAATTATTTTTTAGTGCCAGTGAGTCTTATCTATTAAAGGGGACACCACAGATTACTTAAGTTCACAGGAGGCTTTGAATGAGATGAACCCTAAAAATTTGTATTTATGCTGCAGGGGTGAGCTTAATAGGGCATTTTAATATGAAAAGGAAGATGAAAAAGTGCTATATGGTTCTGGGTGTTTCAGATACCTTGTAATAGTTGATATAATAGAAATTGTGTTGTTGATTTGATAAGGTATAGGGCTGAAATATCTGGGTTGAACTTGTTAATAAGTTCTACATTGTGTAAGGCATTTAAATAGCTGGCAACATTTTTCTTTAACCCCAAAGAGTTTGGAAACCTAAAGAGTTTGTGGCATTAAGATGGGCAATTTTGATTTTTAGGCTGTAAAGGAAGGCTGTAGCATGATCTTAAAAGGACACAGTCCTTACATCAATGAATCCCCCCTTGGGTTGGGACCATCTAGTACTAAAAAAAGGACACAGTCCTTAAGAAAGTCCAAGTTTCTTGATATCAAACTGAGAATTTTTATACTTTCAAGAATTATATAAAGATAGGGATGGACCCCAGTGGTAGAGTATGAACCCTCTACCACTGCCTCCCCAAGTTCAATCCTTGTAATGAACTTTGGGTAGGGGACAATTATGACTGTGTTGGTTTTGTGCACAAATGCCCCAAACCAAGATAGCAAATAGCAAAGGCGGTCCATGAAGTTCCTGGCCTATCATACGCTGTGCATGGAGGTTTTATGGGTTTTATACTCCTTTCCCATTTTCTTCACTTCCCTTCATTGGTGCAGTATCATCCTCAGGTCAGCCCACCTCAAATAAAATTTAAAATTTGAAAGTTTAAAATTTAAAAATTCAAGAATTTATGAAGATATCCTAGCATAAAGGATAACAACATTGTGAAAGGCATGTGGAGGGGAGTTTGCAGGGGCTTCAGATGCTTTTAGCAACAAGATAATCAGAAGATCTGACCTCAATTTACTTTCTCTTAGTAAAAAAAATAAGATAGAGCACTGTTCAATTGGTAAAAAAATTATTCCAACTGATATGAGCTCTTCCAAACATGGAACTATGTCATGGTAAGAACTGATTGAAAGAATATTGGACATAAAAACATGGGTATTTTGGTGCCCAGTGGATGGCTAGAATGCCAAGGGCTCAGCTGACTTAATAATTTTTGAGTAGGACAATCTAAGGATTAAGTGAGAAGCAAACAAGTCCCAATGTATACCAAAGGCCCCCATAATAAGCTAGAATAATATGATAGGGGAAAA